>JAOXJP010227875.1:0-25205 GCA_025762735.1 Platanus orientalis | reverse complement strand
GCATATCACTTTTCGGCGTTGATGTTCCCGCCCCTGACAATGAGCGGAGGTTAGGATTAGTTAAGGTGAGCAGACACAATCCTCTTTACTCCCATTCGTGTTCAATGCCAAAGCGGATTACATGAGCGGCTTAGTTTGTTTGTAGAGAAATTCTAATATCTAGTATTGAACGGGAGGGCTGGGATTAGGTATGTAAATTTGTTTTTTCCGATGTATTTTGATGACATGACATAGAGCTTAGCGCTTTCTAGCATGATGTATTCACCCCCAAATGTCATCTTAATGCATTAGGAAAAATAATTAGGAAAAATAGATTTCCGTATATAATCTTTTCTGTGAATGGGAAGATTACCACGGTTTTACGGCATGATTGGATGGGAGGTGACAGGTCTTGCAGGTCAACGTCAATAGGAAAAAGTATTTTGATGGATGAACCTTTCTAACTTTTCACATTAAAATAAAAATATTTTTATTTTTATATAATGCAATATAAGAGAGAGAGAGAGAGAGGAACAGGTTTCTACCTCTTTTTTTTTGGATAATTTCAACAGGTTACTACTTGGGAGGCGGCCAATTGAGAATTCAAACGATTGTTCATTATAAGTGACTTATTGGCTATAAGTGATTTATTGGCTGGGTTTTGTTTAATCCAGCTTGGTTAAGTTTTGGCCTCGAAACCTTCATTATCTCGTCGTTTTTTTTACTTTCCAGACGCGGTTGTCAGTCCGGACGACTTGTAGGACAGCCTCCTCCTCATCATCTAGAACAAGAAAAGGTCGACGGTCGGCGAGGCTCTCTCCTCGTTGGCGATGCGCTTCCCTATGTGGTTTCGCTTTCTTTCAGGATTTTTTATTTATTTTACTATATTGTATGAAGCCGGCCGGCCCTTATTATAGTTTTATTTGTACTAAGATTTTCATAAAGAGTCTACAAATATATATATATATATATATTTCGGAGGGAGGGGAGCAATGTTTTGTGAGCATAAAGTATATGTGACACTCTTTGATCACGCATGAATTTTTTATGAAGTGTCAGTTCCTAGCGTAATAACAGAGGTAACGACAGACATTTTTGGTCACAGAACATTTATTTCTTTATATTACATATTTTGAAAAAGTAAAACCCAAGCAAAGAAAAAAATTAATATGTCATTTTTTTTTCTGGTAAGAAAATAAAATGTCATCTTAATGGCATAATCGCAACTCCTTATTTTCTGAAGAAAATCCATTTTTTATTCGACGCGTAACGCGTTTCTCTTCTCTATTTAGGTTGTTGAGTCGAGCAGAGTAATTTGATTTCTTGATCCCCTCCTGGTCTTTGAGACTGGAAATGACTCAAACTCAGCTCCCTTACTAACACCCATTCCTTTTTAAGTCCTCCGCACTATCAGTAGCTGAGCTTTGATTCCATTTGTTTTTTCTCCTTAAAGAGAGAGAGAGAGAGAGAGAGAGAGAGATGGCAGGAGGAGAGGGAGAGGGAGAAACGTTGGAGTACACGCCAACATGGGTGGTGGCTGCCGTCTGCACCGTTATCGTTTCCATTTCTCTTGCCGTCGAAAGGATCCTTCATTTTGCTGGAAAGGCAAAAAACCATTAATCCATTTCACCTTTTTTTTTTTTTTTGGTCTTCTGTATATATATATATATATTTATTTTAGTTTTTGCTTGTTATAATGGGTGCCCTCCTAAGAAAAAGTGAATAATTAATGGCTACCCTCTTCTTCCTATTGCAAGTTTGAAGCTCAATTGGGCTCCTTTTTCCACTTGTTTGTTTGGTTGATAAATTTCAGTATTTGAAGAAGAAGAACCAGAAACCTCTTTTCGAAGCCCTACAAAAAGTTAAAGAAGGTTTTTTTTTTTTCTCATTTCTCTGTCTCTCTCTCTCTCTCTATATATATATATATATTTGATATATAACTGAAAAGAAGTAATGTTTTCATGATTCATGGGCTTTTTTTTTGGATGCAGAGTTGATGCTGTTGGGGTTCATATCCCTTCTTCTGACTGTATTCCAGGACAGGATCGCTAAGATTTGCATCCCAAAGAATTTAGCCAATCACCTGCTTCCTTGTAAGAAGGAAGAAGAAGCTTCCCATGGTAAAACCACGGCTCATTATCAAAGCTTCTTCTCTACGTTCGTTTCCAGGGCTGGGAGGCGCCTCCTCGCTACCACATCTGAAGACACCACGGGTTACTGTACAAAGAAGGTAATATAATTTCAAAGTAATAAAAAGAAAATATTCTCTTTATTCAATCAAAGCTCCAACAGACAATCATCCCCAATCTCTTGGAACTTGGCTGCAACTGTGTCTTGCTCTTGACCAATGCCTTGTTTCCAAATCTACTTTTGGCATGGTCTTATTTCCGTTACCCACAATTTCTCTTATGCTAGATCCTTTGTGCATCTAACTTCTCCTACTTGCATCTCTCAACATGATCTAAAAAAATGCTTAAGCCGTATTCCATAAACCATCAAGATTAAACTGCACTTGCTCATCATATTTCACAAATCTTTGTTACATGTCACAACAGTCGACTAATGTGTCATACGTTTTTTGTTTCGATTGAAAAACACACAGAGGGTAACTCCACAGTGGACATGACATCAAAAGTGATCACAGTTTAGTCATGTCTGCTGATGAAAGGATTTCCATTTTCTACTATGTAATTGAAATTTCAGCTTTCCTGAATATGATGGATATTTCCAAGATGCAAGGCCTGATTATTTTCTTCTCTCTTTTCTTTTCAGGGGAAGGTTCCACTGTTATCCACTGAAGCATTACATCATCTGCATATCTTTATCTTTGTGCTAGCGATTGTCCATGTGACTTTCTGTGTTCTTACCATTCTTTTTGGAGGAGCAAAGGTAATCGGTCACGGTGTTTATCTTCTGATATGTACTTGTTCATCTATAAAATTTTGTTTCTTTCACCTTCATTATGGTATATGATGTTAATTTCTCTGCCATGATATAGATACGTCAATGGAAACACTGGGAGGATTCTATTGCAAAAGACAAATATGATACGGACAAGGGTAATGCTTGTTAACATTTAAAACAGCGTTTTATTCTCTGTTTTCCAAATTAGAATTTTCAGGCTTTTTTTTTTAATTGACTGCTTGACACCATCATTTCACTGCTAAGAATCTCAAATAGCCATCTGCCAATTCCTTTTCCTTGCACTTCATCTAATCTGAAACAGTGTTTGTGCAGTTTTGAAATCAAAGGCCACCCATTTCACCGAAGTTCGTAAACATGCTTTTATCAAGGATCATTTTCTGGGTATTGGAAAACATTCAGCATGGCTAGGTTGGTTGGTAAGTCATTACATCAGTCATGCTAAAATTGCTGTGACATATTTTTCAATCGAAGATTATAACCAACAGAATACTCCTCTAAGTGCTTCATCTAAATCTTTTTTAATTAATTTAATTTTTTGTGAGAACTGGGAACATATATTGAATCGTGCATTATCAACAATAACGCTGTCATGAGTCTGATGTGGCAATATGCAACTTCCCTGTTATAGACTAGCAGCAAGCATGACTTGGATAACTAAAAAAATTTGATTCCACATACACATTTTGATCCATTGCAATATAATACATCCGTCTTAAGTGTCTCAACTATTATTTGAGATTTCTTGTGCCTTGATCAAAATCTCACTGGTTAGAATCTCATGTAGCTGCCATTGTTAAGTGTAAATTTTTGTGTAGACATAGACATAATCTGTTGATATTTTATATATTTGTAGATGCTCATATTAGCAGAGAACATATGTCCCAAATTCCAAATTGTTGGTGAAAGTGGGACTGGGTCGTACTTATTAGCAATAGGGAATTTCTTGTAGGAACTTGGGCTCCAAATTATTATTTTATAATTTCTTAAAATGGTTGGATATTTAATTCCAGTTGGGATAAGGCTGTTTGTTGTTGTTGTTGTTGGTTGGATATTTAATTCCAAAACTATCATTGATTTTTGTCAAATTCAATAGACGCATAAGTCTTATATGTGGTCATCCTTTTAGGGGAAACTTTATGGCTAAACCTGATCTACAGGTTGCCGATGTACCCATTGAAGGGATCAAGCTGATCATAGTTCACCATTGCTTAATCTTGGATGTTGGAGGTGCATATGAAATGCTTTCTTGATGGATTAGCCAATACTAACACCGGGATTCAACCAAACTTGGAGCCAAGTCTTTTCTCTCATGGATTTGCACAATCCAATGAAGAAGATACACTTCCTCATTATGCCCAATTGCATGGATCTTACATGATCCATCCAGATTCAGATTAAATGAACTAATCAGTTCTTGGAGTACTCATAACCTTGAACACTAAAATATATCTTTCAATGACATACAGCACATGGCCGCACTCTTGTGAATCTTGTAGTGAATAATGACACGTGGCCTCAATATTAAGATCAGGAAACAAGTGATACAAATTCACTAAAGGCTTCTGATACCCACTGAAACAAAAAGCCAAGTAACCTTCGAAAGCGAAGGAACCATTCGATGTTTAGTTAGAGAATGAAGAAGTGGTTAGGCTGTATACTTTATGCTTTTGTCTTTACTTGACTTTCATTAACTAATTTCTTCTTTGATTCTGTCAAGAATCCCTTCTTGATTCTCTTCTCACGTCTCTTCTTCTTTTTATTCTCTCGTATGAGAATCATCTCTTTCATTCTTGGGTATTCCTCTTGTTAAAGAGTTTATGTTGTATATTCTCTCCTCCCTAGTCTCTTACATATGAGAGACTTCAAACTCTTTATATAGATAGATCTCGTAATGGGCTTAACGTTTCAATTTATTGGACTTAGTAGTGGGCACATAACTGTATAATTCCCAAGAGGAGGGCCTGGTCATTGATTAACCCCAAGAGGAGGGCCTGGTCATTGATTAACCCCAAGGGTAGGCCTTGACCATTGTTTAACCCTAAGGGTAGGGCACATTCAAAGACATATACGAATGCATATCCGATCAAAATTCAAAACAACTAATGGAATGCGATCTGTAAGTTTTCATGATTCAAAGATAACGCATACGAAATTCTATAGTTTGATTCTTTGTGAACAATTTGTTAATCGATGCACAACATATGACATATCAAGATGCATGAAAATGCGAGATGCTTGACCTATAACTAACGCACATATGAATTAAAAGTTTAACCAGTGTCTATTTCTATAAGCAAGAGCATGTAAAATGGAAAGAGTGCCTTAGACATCAAGTAGAAAGCTCTAAACAATTTTACAAATTCATTTGAGAGTTAATAAGTTCAAATGTAACAATCATGGGGAAATTTTGGTTGAAACCATAGGATTTAAGATTGAGAACTCATAACTTTCAAATCAATAAAGTTAGAGACCAAGCATGGTATGAAACTAAATATTTTGAAAACCATAAACCTTCAAAAAGACATGGCTCATGGATTAAGCATAATTCAGGAACTTAAGAGAAAACAATTGCATTCCTATAAAATCACTTACATACTCAAACCCATAGAGTCTAGAATGAATCTTTTAGATAAAGCTTAAAATCATTCAAGGAAGTTTCCAAAATACTTTTACTTCTATGAACCTCAAGGAAGAAAAAAACAAAAGTATATCTTGCACAATCACTCCTCCAAGAACCTTCGTGGAATTCCCATATATCTTCCTCAAATCTCTAAGGGTTTCTCCAAATCTCTTTGCTCTATAAATTTTAATGGTGAAAAACATCATTTTAAGTTCCCATTATGTGAGGAGTGTTATACTCTCCCCCCTTAAAATAAATTCAGTCCTTTGAATTTCTACAGACTTTAGCATTGAAACAGATGTCTGTATTTTTCCTTCATCTCGTTCTCTCCTTCCCATGTCGGTTCTTCTTCCGTATGGTTGCGCCACAAGACCTTCACATATGGTACCACCTTTGAGCGCAACACTTCTTTTCTATCAAGAATCTCCATAGCCTATTCCTTATATGATAAATCGTCCCAAACTTGCAAGGGTTTGTATTCTAACACATGCTTGGGTTCATACATATATTTCTGCAACATTTATACATGGAATATGTTGTGAATATGTGATAACTCCAGAGGTAAAGCCTCTTTGTAGGCAATAAAACCCACTCTTTTCAAGATCTCAAAAGGTCCAATAAACCTTGGGTTTAGTTTACCCTCGCTTTAAAACCTCATGGCATTTGGATCTCGAATATTCCATTTAGAGTATCTTTCTTCTTGTGGACTTGTTTCTTGGATAAATTCTAACCCTTGATCATCTTTAAAGCAGAGGGTGGAATTGGGCCAATAGATGTATACTCTGCTGGGTTGAAGAGGAATCGGTAAATCATTTACCACCGTCTTGTGGCTAGTACGGTGTAGTGTTTTTTCCTTTCTCACATATCTCATGGACTTTTCCTTTGCACTTTAATAACTTTATTTCAGTTGGTGGATGAGTGTGCTTGGTAATTTGTCCCAGGATATTTGGCGTGCTTTACCAGAGGCTATTTGTTGAGGATTGTGGAAGGAGAGAAACAATCGGATATTTAAGGATAAAATTCGAAGTGAGGGAGATTTAGTTATTTTCATATATAATACTCTATTTGAATGGGCTTCAGTGTGGGACTCCTTTAATGAAAATGAGTGGTATGATATATGGTGTGAGTTATCCTAATCTGGTTGGGATTAGGATATTTCTAGTATAGTCCACTCTTTAGTCGGCATCACCCTCATGGTGATTTGCTATATTGTACTTCACTTCTACTTTGCTTTTCTCCTTTTCAATTAATGATATCCTTTACTGCTTAAAAAAAAATCTCATGACACTTTTCGTTGGAGACACCTTTGGGAATACGTGGTCCCCAACTTCAGACTCTAGATTTTGCCTTCTTTTGTTTGCACAACTTTTCTGTTTACTTTGAGCTATCCGGAGTCTGTGACGGATTAACTTGGTCTTCTTTGTGGTCACTTGAACAAGTTTTGGGCCAAGTAACTTGTTCTCACCTATCTCTTCCCAACATATAGGTGATTTGCACCTCCTACCATACAAAGCTTCATACAAGGCCATTTGTATGCTGGCCTGGTAACTGTTGTTGTAGGTGAATTCTATCAACGGTAAATGGGCATCCTAACTACTTTTCAAATCAATAACACATGCTCTTAGTCTTAGCCTATCCTCTAGGGTTTGAATAGTTCTCTCCGACTGTCCATCTATTGGAGGATGGAAGGTTGTGCAAAAATTCAACGTGGTTCCCATTGCTTCTTTTGTAGAATACGCCAAAATCTAGAGGTGAAACAAAAGCATCTGTTTAAAACTATGCTGACGGGAGTTCCGTGCAGCCTCACAATCTTGTTCATGTACAAATGAGCTAGTTTACAAATGAGCTAGTTTGTCGAGGGAATAAGAAATCTTGATTTAGTGAAAAGTGGGTAGACTTGGTCAATCCGTTGACTATTATCCAAATAACATCAAGATCCTTAGCCGTCTTCGACGATCCCACTATAAAATCCATGGAGATATGCTCCTACTTCCATTTCGGAATGTCTAAATGGTTGTAATCGACTAATGGGCTTTTGTTGTTTAGTTTTAACAAGTTGACTGGTTACATTTAGATACGAAATATGCAATCTCCCTCTTTGTATTGTTCCACCAATACATTAGCCTCAATTCTCGATACATCTTGGTACTACTTGGGTAAACGGAATATGCGGAACCATAGACCTCCTTTAAGATCCCTTTCTTTAGTTTGGTGTCATTCGGAACACATAAGCGGTTCCCAAACCATAGGACACCATCATCATGTATTCTAAAGTCCATTCACTCTTATTCTTTCATCTCTTCCACAATCCTCACCAGTTGAGAGTCACCACTTTGGTCATTTTTAATCTTATCAATAATCATTGGTTGCACTCTAAAGTAGGGCTTGTGACTCACCCACTTGGAGTTCCTCAATCTTTTTCAGCTTTGTCAATAGAGGAATCCTTCCAAAGCTAATAGAAGACTTTGTACTTAAAGCATTAGCCACTACATTGGCTTTCCCTAGGTGATATAAACGGTACAGTCATAATCCTTTATCAACTCAATCCGCTTTCTTTGCTTCAAATTCAGATCCTTCTAAGAAAATATATACTTCAAACTTCTGTGGTTATTGTAGATTGCATAAGTCTCGCGATACAAGTAATGCCTCCAAATCTTCAAGGCAAACATCACTGTGGCCAACTTCAGGTCATACGTGGCGTAATTCTACTCATGTCTTAAGTTGCCTAGAAGCATACGCTATTACCTTCATGTGTTGCATGAGCACACACTCCAATCCTTTTCGTGAGGCGTCACTATAGAACACAAATCCTCATAAACCAGAAGGCAGAGTAAGGACCGGGGCAAAAACCTGCCAATCCTTCAATTCATGAAAGCTCTTTTCACAGTTGTCGTTCCACTGCAATTTAGTATTCTTCTGGGCCAGTTTTGTCAATGGTCCTGGTATACGAGAAAACCCTTCAATGAATCTTTTGTAGTAACCTGCAAACCCAGGAAACTATGGATCTCAGATATGTTTGTCGGCCTCGGCCAATCAACCACAGCTTCTACCTTCTTCGAGTCTACATAAATCCCGTTCTTTGGAAAATCACATGCCCTAAGAAGATCACTTGGTCCAACCAAAACTCGCACTTGTGTAATTTGGTGTAATGTTTCCTTTCCCTTAACGTCTGAAGTGCAATTCTCAAATGCCTCTCATACTCTTCTTAACTCTTAGAATACACAAGTATGTTGTCAATGAACTCTATCACAAACTGATCTAGGAACGGATTGAACACTTGATTCATTAGGTTCATGAAAGCAGCAGGAACATTTGTTAAACCAAACGACACCAAAAAATCGTTGTGTCCGTAACTAGTACAAAACGCACTCTTAGGTACATCGTCCCTTCTTATCTTGAGTTGGTGGTAACCCGATCTTAAGTTGGTCTTTAAAAAGACTTTTACCCCTTACGATTAAATAAGTCATCCATTCTAGGCAAAGGATATTTGTTTATCACCGTCACTTTGTTTAGTTGTCTATAATGGATGCACAACCTCATAAACCAATCCTTCTTCACAATGGCACGGGTGCACCCTAAGGTGACACACTAGGGCGGATGAATCTCTTATCTAGGATTTCTTGGGTTCCTTCAGCTCTGCAGGTGTCGTACGACATGGTGCTGTATCCGATGCTAAGTCAATGGAAAGCTCGATTTCCCTATCAGGTGGCAACTCAAGATCTTTTGGAAACACATCCACAAAATCACTGGCAATAGGGTTATCTTCAATTCGCCCCTTCCTTTTGATTGTCCATTACATAAGCACTGTAGCCCTTCCAACCCTTCTGAAGAAGATTATTCGCATGTATGACAGAAATGATACTTGGAAATGAACTCCTTCGCAGACTTTGGAACGAAAATTCGGGTTAACCTAGGATGCTAAACACCATTTCCTTTGTAGCAATGTACTGTAGCGTGATAAGCCGCTAACCAATCCATACCCAAGATTACATCAAAATCTTTCATCTCGAAAGAAATTAAATTTGCCGGTAATTCATTATCCTCAATCATAATCATACATGACTTAAACACTGATTCAACCATCAAGGATTTATCGAGTGGAGTAGACACATAAAACATATAATGTAGAGGTTCAGGTAAGGAACTAGCATCTCTTGCAAAGTCACATGACATAAATGAATGATTAAATGTAGGGTCAATGAGAACATGTGCTGTATGAGAAAATGATGGGAGAGTACCTATCACAACATATTTCTTTTTTTGAATGGTAAGTGAAGATTTTATTCAAAAAGCAAAGCATAATAAAAGAAACAGATACAAAGGAGAGGATCATTGGGTAAGTGATACCCCAAAGAGAAAGATAAAATAAGATAAAAGACAAGCAAGAGACACCAAACCAAACCCCTAAAAGAGCTAGTCTTCACACCATATAGCTAACCACTCAGACTCCTCAAATCGTGGCCATATAGCAACCCACTCAAAGAGGGTATTATAGATGAATACCAATAACTCTCCCTGGCCATGAAACTTCTCTTCAAATATCCTATTGCTTCTTTCCTTCCACAACCCCCAACAGATAGTCCCGGTAAAGCCCTCCAAAGGAGTAGGTGGAAACTCTCAAGGCTACCAATCCACCAACCTGAAATTAGCTCATTAAAGACATTTGGGAAAATCCAAGAGACTTTGAGATGCGAAAGGAAAAAACCCCATACCAAATTAGCCATGGGACAATGGATAAATAGATGACTTACTGATTCCTCTTTAGCCAGGCAAAGTACACATCTATTAGCCAAATTCTAACCCCTACTCTTAAGATGATTAAGAATTAGAATTTTATCTAGGAAAGAATTCCATATGAAAAATGATACTTTGGATGTGATGTTTGGATTCCAAAATTTCTCTAAAGGGGATAAGGAGTCCTGTCGTATGAAGAAATTCAACATAAAATGATTTCAAAGTGAAAGTGCCCCTATGATTAAATGTCCAAACCCAAGCATCATTACTTTCCAATACCGGATTAGTACTACCCAACATTTCCAACATCATGATCAACTCCCCCAATTCCCAATCATTAGGAGCTCTTCTCCACCCAGGATCCCAAACTCTCTTATTAAAATCATAACAATTTGCTACCGAAGTTTTAGGATCCATTGATAATCTATAGATATTAGAGAAACGCTCTTTTAAAGAAAACTCCCCCAACCACACATCCAGGATCCCAAACTCTCCTATTAAAATCATAGCAATTTGCTACCTAATCTTTAGGATCCATTGATAATCTACAGATATTAGAGAACCGCTCTTTTAAAGAAAACTCCCCCAACCACACATCCTCCCAAAAACTAATATCCCTTCCGGAACCTTATTTGAATTTAATAAATTTCCAAAAATCCTCTTTCACCGATAGAATGGATTTCCAAATTCCACAGCCATGTCTACCCCTCACCTCTTTAGATTCCTAACAAAATCTCTCCCCATATCTAGCCATGACCACCCTACACTATAGATTGTCTCTTTTCACCCCCCAAACTTCTAGAGCCATTTATTATGATTTCTGAGATCCTGATTCGTAGGCCCCATGGCATATAAGCCTACAATACGACTCCCAATTCACTGGATGATATCTATGATGATTCGGTTAATCATCCCAAAGGAATCTTCTAAACATAGTCTCCATTCTATTCGCAACTGAAACCGGAATCATAAAAAGAGATAAGAAATAATTCGGGATGGCGGCTGGTGTTGCCTTCATCAAAGTCAACCTACCCCCTTTGGACAGAAGAGGAGATTTCCAAGACTCCAAATGGGAGGAGATCCTTTCAATTACCGGTTACCACATTACCTTTGATTTGTAATTTGTTCCCAATGGAAGACCTAAATACGATGTAGATAAGGATCCAATTTTGCAACCCAAAATCCATGCCAAACTCTCAATGTCACAGTTCTCACCATTCACAACATATTTGGATGCCTCCACATCTTGTTTCATAATGGCATAAATGTGCTCTTTTACCTTGGACTTTTGTTTTAGGTCTGTTAGCTAAGCTGCTTTCTCCCTTCTTAGGGTGCGGCAATCCTTCATCATGTGGCCCACCTACCCACATTTAAAGTATGCTCCAGTATCGCGGTAGCAGGCACCCCCATGCATCTTCCCACACTTCTTACCTTTTGGTACGATGCCTTCCTCTTAATTGCAACGGCGTTAGCATTCTCCTTGCGGCCCTCGAAATTTGGGGGCTTCTTTCCTTGGTCACGGATCTTCTGGAGATCCTCAACACTCTTGCTCCATGACCCACGCGGTCTCTACAACATCCATAAATGAGTTCATCCTTAAGGCTGTCATACAAATCCGAATGCTTGGTCGAAGTTCCTCTGAAGCTTCATGGCTTTCCTCGTATTATCAACATTAAGCGAGGAGTATATTGGGCCAACTTGGTGAACTTGGCCTTGTATTAAGGCATGGTCATGCTTCATTGAGTTAGCTCTAGGAACTCTACCTACTCATCTCTCACACTTTCCAGAAAGCAATTGTCACATAAAGCATCGAAGAAAATCTCACAGGTCAAAGGCTCCTCCTCTTCAAGAGGCAATGTGTCCTTGGTGGCTTTCCACCAACAATCGGCCTTGCCCTTAAACATGAAAGTGGTGAAAGTAACTTTTTCCACGTCCGTGTAGCTGATTACATCAGATATTTTTCCATCTTCATTACCACCCAAGACTCTGCTTCCATGGGGTCCAGGGTGCCTTCAATTCGGGTGGCCCCATTCTCCTAAACTACTTGATGGAGCTGTCCTCATTCTCGTTGTTCTTTCCCCGAGGATTCCCTCCCTGGGTCACATGCATCTCTACCACTTATGCTAAGCCTCTCATAGCTTGGAATGCCAAAACAAGATCATCGGGTCCCACTTGAGAGGTAGAGGAATTGACTCTACGCGGCGGCATCTTTTCCCTAAAATCAAGTAGACAATAAATTTAGAATCTTGTATCCACTAATGATCCTATCATTTCTAAGATATTTGACTTCCTTAATCATATAAGCACCAAACATAGATCAACAATCAATCCTTAAAACTTTTCCTCTGACTTAACTGAGTATCATCTCTTAACACTTCAAACATCCTACCAATCCATCACATTCAGATCATCTATAGAATTTATAAACCTAGGGCTCTAATACCAACTTTGCTACGATCCAAATCTGGACCCGGCTCTCCTGGATTCGGATTATGACATTTGGATTCTTTGTTCTTTCTCTCTCCTTTAGTCCATTTCACATAGTAATACGGAGTATAATTTAATTTTTCTTCTAACAAGATCATAAAAATAGTGGAAGGTACTAAACATTCATCCAATAGAGAAGTGCTAAAATCCATATATCACATAAACTATACAAATCCAACTAAAGTTATTACATCACGAGAAGGTATCGCAATATATCACCTAATGAAAAATCTCATTTAGACATAAACGGTCATCTAGATCTAGTTGTTCCATCACAAAACTAATAACTAAATTAGCACGACTCTCCCTTGGCAACTAATGGTAATCCTTTATTCTAAACATGAAAAATGTTATGGATGGGTGAGTTTCTGGCTCATAAGTAATCATACGAAATATACACGGAATAGGTTCAAGCAGAGCATGACTATATACAATATCAAATAACGTGTATAGGTGCATGAATTGGTATAAAACAATTTACAAAACAATTACCATATGCTAATGAAAGTACGGTCTACAAATACGATTTCAAGCAAAGTATGCACAATTCGTAGATCAACAAAACACATGCCTTTCACTCTTCAAGACGAAACACTTTCGATATACATTTCAAAACAAAGTATGTGGTCTTTTCAAAACAAACACTCCGTTCACTAACAAAGCAAATTATGATTTCACATATTTCCTTATGTGTGGGTGTCATCATATTATTCCCCAATGGCAGGGCCTTATACCAATTGTATTATGTCCCCAATGGTGGGTAGGGTCAGATCATTGGATAATCTTTAAGAGAAAGGCTTACACCAATTGTATTATGTTCTCAATAGCAGGGTTTATCCCATTGTATAATCCCTAATGGTAGGACCAAATCATTGTATAATCCTAAAGAGAAGGGCCGAATCATTGTGTAATCCCTAAGAGGAGGCTGAATAATTGTATAATCCCCAAGTGGAGAGCCTGATCATTGATTGACCCCAATGGTAGGGAACAATTTGTGAATTGATGCAAAACATATGACATATCAAGATTCATGAAAATACGAGATGCTTGACTCATCACTAACGCACGTAAGAATTAAGAGTTTAGCAAGTGTCCATTTCTATAAGCAAGAACATGTAAAATGGAAAAAGTGCCTTCGACATCAAGTAGAAAGCTCTAAACAATTTTACAAATTCATTTGAGAGCTAATAAGTTCAAATCTAACAATCATGGGGGAAATCTTTGTTAAAACCATAGGATTTAAGATTGAGAACTCATAGTTTTCAAATCAATAAAGTTATTGACCAAGCATGGTATGGATCTAAATATTTTGAAAACTATAAACCTTCAAAGAGACATGGTTTATGGATTAAGCATAATTCTCTTGGACCAAAATACCCCTTGTACGAACCAAAAAAAAAAAAAAAGCCAAAAATACCTTAAAAAAATCTGAAAATTCCTAAAACAGTCATAAACTTCTCCTAATTTAATCCCAACTCCCTACCAACTTTCCAATTTGGTTCTAATGACCTTATTACAACCAAAACTACTAAATTAAAAATTCTAAAAATAGAAAATAACAGAAAATTAAAGCACTAAGGAACTGGATAGGAAGTAGGCTTCTTCATAAGTCATTTATACTTTGGCGTAGGTTTCTAACGAGGGTAAGTTCTCTCTAACCATTGCAACATTACCACATCAGCCCCCCCTTTTAAAAAGAACTTAACTCCGTTGAGTTTGGATGGGGACTAAAAATACCATCTCCTCCTGGAACTCGATGAAGCAAATGAGATCTTGTGGCCTTCTTCAACTGAGGTAAAGAACATTTGGATAAAGTGTTATAGTAGTATTTTTCTTCCCATGCTAGAATTAATAAGCGTTCTTGAACCCACGATGTTGGACCTTCTTGTCGTAGAGCCACGATCTTTCAAGTAATATATAACATACTTTAAGAGGAAGTACATCACATAAAACCTGATGAGTGAATGCACCAAGTGAATGAGTAACAAGACACTTCTCTTGTACCTTAAGACTGATGTTGTTCACCCATGCCACTTTGTAAGGGGATGGATGCGGCTGCATCTTCAATCCTAGCTTTTCGCATGCTTCATTAGACATGACATTAGTGCAACTACCTCCATTAATAACAAGGGAATAAAGCTGTCCGTTGCACCTAAGTCTAGAATATGCTGTTCCGTTTCCAATCCTCAAACTTCTTGATTTCTCTAGTAGCCAAGACTAGACGTAAGACAAACAGGTCTTATCATCACTCTCCAGTTGCGCCTTTGCTAATTCCCGCTCGCACTCTAGGATCATCTCATCAATTGGTTATTCACACGCAGGGTCATTATCTTGAAGATGTTGTCTATCAGATAAACCCACTATCCGTTGAGGACACTGTGCATAAAAGTGGATAGTATTCCCACACTAGTAACATGGTTGTTTACTTTCCTGGGTAGAAGACTCTGGATGTCATGCTCTAGGAGGTGTAAAAGTCCTCGGCCTAGATACTACTGTAGTAACCCCACTAGGTTGTGGTCTGGGTGTTGGTATACTCATGTAACTACCATAAGCCTAGCTCACCACTCTAGTAAAGCTATTAGATAAAGTCCTCTTGTGTTGAACTTCCTTTACGCCTTCTGTGACCTGATAAACAACTTAGACAAAATTATCAAGTGTCTGCAATATAGCATAACGCAATCCTGCTGCAATTTATGGATTTAAACCATGCCTATACATAACTATCACTATGTCATCTTTCCACTTAGCCTTGGCATGTGCCATCTGACGATAAAATTGAGTGGTATAAGTCTCAATTGATGCAATACCTTACTGTAGATGTGTAAGCTTCAAATGGACTCTCTGCCCGTGACTTGGAGGTTCAAATCTTTCTAAAGTCTTCCCAATTTCTAAGGACACCAAGTCTCCTGTGTTCTTCCTTGTAATTGTCGCATCATATGTGAGATGTATCTTTCACCTTTGCCTCAACAAACTGCAATCTTTTGTTTTTACGAATATCATGCCAGGAAAAGAACTCAACACTATGTACATAATCAAGAAATGCATTCGGATCTTGTCCACCATAAAAATCAGGCACTTTCAGTTTTACATGACGATCCAATTCTTGATGGGAAGCACTATATGAATAATCAATCTTGTCACCTTATCCATGCCTAGGCTGCTCAAATCTGTCCCCATTATCCCTTCTAGGATAAACCAGCTCATGCTGAACCTGTTGTGATGTTCTTGCACCTTGTACACTCTAGGACTACTATAGAGGAGGAGAAACCATTTGAAAATCTTCCCCATCCTAGAGAGATGGTTGATAGAAGTGGAGACTATCATACTTAGAATCTTTTGTATCTCCGCCATTTGTGCCTGTATACCCTTCACATCATTTTGAATGCCTTTCACAGTGTGATGAGGCCTTGGATCTCCTTTTTGTGTGCATCCACCATAGCAGATAATGTAGCTGTAGTGTGAACCATGATGTTTGGGGACCTCTACCATAGATTTAGGGTGTTAAAAAATTTTAGGGTTAGGGAAAACCCTTTCAGGAACCTCAAAAGAATTACTTTGGTGAAGTTCAACAAAGTCTGTGGCGAAGTTCAACAAAGTCGTCTGTAGACACCCAAAATAGGCCCTAAATAAATTTTACGTCTCTTGAAAGAACCCTAAATAAGTAGAAAAGACTAAGTCCTGAAGAAAGTTCCTAACTAATAGGAAATAATTGGCAACCTGACTCTGATACCATATTTTATGTAGAATATTGTTTTTCTTATACTTAATCAATTAAAACAAGCCATAAAGAATGATTCTTGATTAATAAAGAATGATGGAATTAACCAAGAATCAAAGAAATTATTTATAGAAGGATGGAATTATCAAAGAGAAGCAAAGATTTAAAAAGAATTGAAGAAGGAAAGAATTAAAAGAATACCCAAAATCTGTCCAAAATCAAGAAAGTTGGGTTTTCAATTTTGAAACCCTAAAAGTGAGGGAACACCAAGGAACTTGCAGCCGCCCCCCTTTATTTAGGATATAGTTGTGATTTTTAAAAGAAAACTAAAGTAAAAAAGGGTGTATAAGTGTATGGCTAGAACTAAGTGGGTTTAGGGTCCAAGAAGAGGGGTTTTTCAAGAAAGCTAGAAATTGACAACAAAAATTGGGGAAAAGTGTGTAGATGGGTATATTAGGTTATAAGAAGGCTAAACCTAAAAAACTGGCTATTGACCAAAATACCCCCTGTACGAAGTACAAACAGCCTAAAAAACCCAAAAAACTCAATAAAAAAATAAGAAAATTCCCAAAACAGTCCTAAACTAATCATAATTTAATCCCAACTCCGTATCAAGTTTCTAATTTGTCTCTAATGGCCTTATTACATCCACAACTACTAATTAAGTATTCTGAAAATAGAAAATAACATAAAATTAAAACACTAAGGAACTGGACAGCAAGTAGGCTTCGTAATAAGTTCTTTATACTTTGGCTTAGGCTTCCAAATGGGGTAAGTTCTCTCTAACCATTGCATTGCCACTGCATCACATGGCCTAGGGTGGAATCACACCACCAATCCAGTTGTTGAGGATTGTAACCTTATCATTGAAAATGCATAGGCCATTGAACCTTTGATAATAGGACCTTATATTGATTTCTTTCTTTGTCAAACTCCTAAAGAATTACACCATAATAACCATGCATAGAAAGACCTCAGAACATACCAAAAATCCTTTTAGGACTATCTAAAAGTGAACTTTTGGTGCATAACACAACTATGTAAAAGGAGTACATCTTTGCTTGCTTATCATGCATCAATTGGTGATCATATGACATGGTCTCTACAGAAAGATATGGGTTACTTCCCTCGGAATGGTGTAAGCTGAGTTGCCCAAATTAGTTTGTTGGTGGACGAACACACTTGTTGGAACGATTGTCATCCAACAGCTCATTGATCCTGTTTGAGGAGGACCAGTGAAACTTTTTATTCAAGAGGTCCCACCTCCATTGGAAATATGCCCAAGTGGAGAATCCCAATGCAAAAAAGTTATCTCCAACAATGGTTGAAGAGCACTAAAGGTCATAACACAAGGCTTTGACTTGTTAGCAAGAATGACAGGTTGGGACTGTGTCATGAAGCAGCTAGCTCCGTAGGTAGTAAGGGCCACAGGGTAAGACAAAAAGAAATGTAATGAGAATATATGGAAGGTCCTTGCAATGGAAGAGGTAAAGGGTTGGGGTTTCTAATGGAGGTTTGATGATGGTGCCCTGCTTCACAAAAGCTATTGAAATAACCGTACAAGGTAATTTCTTAACCTTAACTCCAAAAAAAGGATAATTTGCAAATAACATGACTGAAAACCAATAGAAAATTTCATCCTAATATGTTTCAGAAAATTTCATCAGATTATGCAAGCGAACAATGCACCAAATATAATATCTTTCACGGACACAACCGACTCTATGGGGCTAATGGCGTCAGTAACAAATAATATCCATGAAGGAAGATCCATAGGACATAAACTCACTTCTAATCACAACAATATGTAGTTCTTTGTATGCTTGACCCCATAGCTACAGGTACATGATCTATTTACCATAGATTAGCAAGTGACCTGGGAGCTCCAAATTGTGAAGCTACAGTTACATGATAAAATGTGTTAAACAGGACCCAAAAAAAAAAAAAAAATGCAGAAACCCCAAATGATGAAAGATACCTGATGTCATATTTAGTTGAGAGGTGTTGAAGAACAAGGCAATCAATCGTCTTGCATTGCCTGACAAGGAGAGATTGTTTTCTTAAAAAAAAAAAATCTATGAGAAGAGTAAGGATCTGTTAAAAAAGAACCCAATCGTTAAATTTCTTCTTGGAGAAGAAGATGAGAGTTGGAGAAGGGAGAGTCAGAGAGGGAGAGAGATGAGAGAGAACTCAGAGAAGAGAAAGAGGGTCATACCCGGAGAAGAGCTCTTGCTTCGCCTCTCTTGCCTCCAAACGAAATAGAAAGTGCGGGTTGTTGCGAGCGCCAAATAAAAGAAAGCAGAATCGCAATTCCGTCAAAAATCAGAATCAGTAGAATCCATCTTGTAGGCGATTCTGATTTTGACTGGATTCTCGATTCTGATGGTCTAGAATTGCTGATAGAATCCAAACCAAACACCCCAACTTTGGTCCATAATCGGCTCCCAAAATCTGAACCAAACATCCCCATAGTTAAATTAATATTACTTGTGGTTTTAATGTTGGAAACCTAAAAAACCAATAAATGTCATACGGCATATTATACATATGCTGATTTTTAGTACCATGGATACATTCTTTTTATTGTCTAGAGGCATCCTGCTCTAGTATTTGTACGAGGGTTAGTATCTGACTTGGGTATGGAGTGTTGAATTAGGTGAACCCCATAAATTAGGTTCATGTATTCACTAGTATCATATATTTCATGGTAAAAAAATGAAATAATTATCAGATAAAAAATTGATTTGTGTTGAATAGTGATGAGCACGAGTATATGTCATCACTTTGAAGCATTCCATAAAAAATGATTTAGTTTCATTTTTAGCTATATTTATCAAGAAAAAAATGAAAATCAAGAAATGTTAATCTCAAATATGTCGAGCGTTGACATCCAACACGTTTTGATAAGGCTTCTTCGTCACCTATAACCATTGAGTGGTTTTATTGAATTTTTACCAGTTTTCTGAAACCAAAGATTTAAATATGTAAAACTGATAGGTCACTGGTTATTGATACCCTTACATATTTGGGTTCTTTCTCTTCCAATCCATCAAGTCGTTGTAAGTCAAACTCTGACAACTTACCAGTTTATCCTATAAGCACATTCTTAAGTGATGGACTGTGTAATACACACTATATTTGATGCACACTAAATTATTGTTGTAACATATTGATTGTTGTTGTTCATTCAGCACTCTTTTGTCAAACAATTTTATGGATCTGTGACCAAATCTGATTACATCACACTGCGACTGGGTTTCATTATGGTATGTTATTCTATATGAAGGTTAATATTGTCACTTCATTTCATTTAGGAATTATTACTATTTTTATCTTTCCCCTTTCTATAGGCACTTGTCTTTTCATTGTAGTTATTTTTTCTGTAGACTCATTGCAGGGGAAACCGAGAATTCAACTTTCACAAGTACATGATTCGTTGTCTTGAAGCTGATTTTAAGAAAGTCGTTGGTATAAGGTAATTGATATTTGAGAGGACTTTGCTGAATGCCAAAGCTTTCTGTGGTCTGTTGTATTTTTTTAATTTGCATATTTACTGTAAATTTTGAGGCTCTTTTATTCTGATTTCTTGCCCCTCTTGATCCCCTTGTTTCTTTTTGTGGCTCTGATCAATTTCTCATTTCTTCTGCCGCAGTTGGTATCTTTGGATATTTGTGGTCCTTTTCTTGTTGCTGAATGTTAGTGGTAAGCTACTTTATTTACAAAATTCATATGTGACCATTTTGACTTCTGATGGAAGATATGGCCAAGTGCTTTTCCTTATCTTTAACTTCAACTATCCAATTATTTTCACAACTTCACACTGAGATTTTATTTAGCTTAATTTAAAATTTTTTAGATGCTTTTTCTTCAAAGAATATTAGAATTAATTTCTTCTCAAATCAAATGGGAAAAAGTTACATAAATTTTATCGTTGGTCAGCTTGAAAGTCCTAAGAATTAGAGAATTGAACATTCTGATAAGCAATTTCTATGTTACATTTATCATTTTTCATAGTAGGAAATACATATTGTGATGAGAGAGGTTACAGGATTGACCATTTCTTTTGGTGTAGTCTTAACATTATTCTCAACAAAGTGACAAGTATTTTGAATTTGGTGATTCAATTTTGCACCTACTTTTGGAATCATACCATAGACCTGCTGGCTCTGTTCCTGACTAGCTAAGATCATAAATACTGAAGGATACTGTATTCTTTTTCTTTGTGCAGGTTGGCATACATATTTTTGGATAGCATTCATTCCCTTCATTGTAAGTATGTTTAAAGTCATCCCTCTTTTTAGTTTTGCTACCATATATGCATATCCAAGTAAGACACATAACTATGAGTGTACTCCATATGCATATGTATGTGAACCTTTTTTTTTGTTTGCGAGTATCATACCTCATGTAAATATTGAGCTTGAGATTTTATATTGTTAAGCTTATGATAGATTTTGACCATTCAAAGATTGCAACTTCGCTGATTGCTGACGCCACAATCTGATATGCTGATGTCTGCAATTTTCCTTTTTTTTTTATATGCTTAATGGTTTTCTCTAAAACTTTTTGTATCAATATGCCAAGGAAACTTATTTTTGGAATTTTGGTATTTTCTTTTTCATTTTTTTAAATACTAAATGGTTTTCTCTTATAACTTTTTGTATTCTTGTGCAAAGCAAACTAAATTTTGGAAATTTGGTATTTCCCGACACCATGTTGACTCGTGCATCAGGCATGAGCTGACCCTTTTACTCTAAGACAAATCTTGACATATCATGTCTCTTGGTTTTGGTTATTATCTTTATGCCGTTAATAATTTTTGTGGATATGAGCCTATCTAGGTGTGCTTTTTACATTTTCACACATGCATAAGATAAAGAGTGGGATAAGGCTATTGGTTTACAAATTTCAACATAGGATTGGGGGTGAAATCTTGACCTTCGAAAATGTCACTTCTATATGACCATTCTGTCCCATGGCACCAAAATAAGCCCCTCCCTCTAAATGTGGTATAATGAACTCTCATCCACAGTTTCTATATTCAAATTCTCGTGTGACCAAAGTTGATGATGAGGTAGCTCTTCAGTGGATTGAGAAGTGCAAAGCCTTTATGGAAGCCAAATACCAAAAGCATTGGAACAAGGAAAAAGATATAATGCTGTCCACCAATTTTTTCATTAAATTTTCTGTTTTTGATTATGTTTTAGTAGTTTTGGAGTAAATTTAATGTAATAAGGCCATTAGAGTCAAGTTAGAAAGTTGGAATTGAATTAGGAGATGTGTAGGATTTTTTCAGATTTTTTTTGGGTTTTTTTGGGCTGGCTGTACAAGGAGGGTCATTTTGGTCAAATTTTGTATTTATTTATTTATTGTTAATAGGTCTTAAATGTAGGCGTGTGTATATTGTTGGGTCTTTTGGGAATGTTTTGGAGGATTTATCACTTGGTTGTATAAGGTGTATGCATTATATCTACTCCTATACATAGGGGTATTTTTGTTATTACAATAATAATTATAAGTAATCGTATGGGAGAGAAAACTAATTCTTTCTCCCATTGACAACTTCTCGCTCAGCTCTTGGTCTCTCTTCTTCCTCTTACTTTCCCTCTCTTCTCTACAACAACCAACTCTAAAGACCTCTTGTACGACAGTTTTGGAAGAATTAATGAATTGATTTTGTTTTGAAGACAAGGTTAGGCTGGTTATCCCTCTCTGTCACTCACAGTAAGGCGAGTTCATGTTGTACCCCAAAACCCATACTTGAAAAGGTTACGAATTTTGGCACGTGACATTAATCCAGTTATGTCAATGCCATTCAAATTGCTTATAAATTTTTCGCATCTTTCCTTTCATACATACGTAACGGAATTGTATAATCAAACCATAATCATTCAATTCCATTTAATTTAAACATCCACTAATCATAGTCCATAAATAAAATCCATAGTCTGACCCAAATAATAACAAACCATCTGCATAAAATTGAAACTTTAAGCTCACCTATGACATCTCTTCAAGTAGAACTGAAATAACTGAATCAAAATATGTCTTTAAACAAATACTGAAATAAAATAACATAATGTCTGAAAATATATTAATTCAAATCTTCATCGTCACTCTTTCTCTCTGGAATCCAAGTTACTCATATGCCTTGTCATCCTCATCTAAAAACAACGGTGTCAACTCTGTAAGCATGATTGACTTTGCAAATAAACAGGAACACTACTAACAAACTGAAATCATTGGGTTAGTGAGCACGAATATTTTTCATTATCAAATCAAAGTGAAGCATGCTTTTAAAACAATGACTTTACATATTGAAAATAATGTTTCTAATCTAAGAGTAAACAATTGATCAGAAATGAAATCAAGATGCATAACTGAATAGAAACATAATTTGAAATACAAAACTGAATTGAACAAATGGCGAACAAACATACATATATGGGACCTACTGAAACAAATACCAAAATCCTCCCACATGTATTTCAAAATAACAAATAAATCATATGTCGAAAATCTAACACACAAAATATTGCTAAATAGCATTTAACATAAGAGAATAGAATGAATCGGTCTACAATCTGATGCTGGGATACCACTATCTCACGCCTAGTGGCAAGCATCAAACAAACATCGTCAATTAATGTGACCTGACAAAGAGGGTACCTGATCGCATCTATTTAATCTCGATGAGGGGCTTCATCAAATATGCCTCTTTGATGGAAAATGGGTTTCATGTCATGGCTGAATATTTATTTTCATCTAAACAAATACAAATACTAGCATATATCAAAGCAAAACAAACTAACAATGTTTAATAATTCTAAACAATGCATATTTTTGAAGCAAAACAAAAAACACTGGATCTGACCCTCCTAAGCACATAGCTTTAAGGATTGGCATAACAAAGAACTTTTAAACAAATTTTAAAAATATGTTTACTAAAACTTCTTTCAAAGCATGAGATTCTTTCAAAACAATTTGAAAATTGAGTAGATAAATCTTTTACATTTGCAAAACAAAGATTAAAACCATCTACGAACCTATACAGATCAAAACCCAAAGATAAAACATAATCTTGCTTGAAAACATAATTTTCCTCTTTAAAAAATGTGTATAGGTGGTCGTATTGCATTGATAAAATCTACTCTTTCAAATCTACCAACGTATTATTTGTCTATTTTTAAGGCCCTTGATAAAGTGGTTAAAGCTATTGAGAAAATGTAAATAGATTTTTTATGAGAACTTGTGGAGAATAGAAGGGATCATTTATGAATTGGGATATAGTGTGCAGGCCGGTGGAAAAAGGAGGACCGAGTCTGAGTAATTTATCAATCAGGAATGATGCCATACATGTAAAATGGCTATGGAGGTTCCCACGTGAAGGTGGCAGCATGTGGCACTCAACCATTATGGCTAAATATGGACTGGATGTTGATGGTTGGGATGCCAAAATAGGAGGCAGAGTACTATGTCTATGGAAGAATATCAGTAGGCTTTACCACACTTCATTCCTTTTACTAGATATGATATAGGTAGAGGGGGTAGAATCAAGTTCTGGGAGGATAAGTGGTGGGGTGAGGAAGTCCTGGCCTAAAAATTTCAAAGAATCTTCTCTATGTCATCCAAAAAAGGTTTACCAACTTCTTGCTTCTACTCATCATCACCAACCTTGAACTTAGCATGGGATCTTAGGTTGCGTAGAGGGTTAAGAGACTTTGAAATTGAGGAGATGTCTTTGTTAATTTACTTCTTATCAGATGTATTCATTGATCCTATGTCCCCTGATTCTCAGGTTTGGTCACTTTCTTCGAGTGACCGTTTCTCTCCCTCATCATTTTAGAATATGCTAGTAGACCGTACTTTTCATCTTAACAATCCATCATCCTCTTATTCATTCCCATCAAAACTCTTATGGAAATCCCATGGTCCCCCTTGCTATAAAGCTCTATGTTAGGAGGTGACACATAAATGTGTAAATACAAGTGATATGTTACAGCGAATAAGCAAGGGATGGTGTCTTCTTCCTCATGTTTGTCAACTATGTTACCAAGATGGGGAATTGGTAAATCACATCTTTATTCATTGTCCTTATGTGTTGGATATTTGGTGGCAATTCATCAAAGTATTCAGGGTTTCCTTTAGGTACTTTCAGGGTTTCCTTTAGGTGTGTTTGGTTGAAAATTAAATGAAGGAAAGTGAGTAAAAACGTGGAAAAGTGTACGACTTTCTCATTTTGGAAGAAAACTAGCATTTGGTTGTAAATTAAAAAACACCTCAAAACCGGCACTTTCTGTGTCAGGTTTTCCCCTTCGCCCTTTATGCTTATTGTTGAAATCCGATCAAATTGGTTGGATTATGAGAAGAAAACGAGCTCACTCATTTGCACAAAAAAGAGTCATTGCCACCACATATTCCTCTGTCTTCACTGTTTGGACTCCGCAATATGTTTCTCACCCATTGCCAAACCCATAGCATCTCAATAGTTTAAAAAATGAAAACCACATATGATTGAAATGTTCTACGATGTTGACGGTGTTTGAGAGCAAGGTTCAAAATATCGTTATCGTGACTCGTATCGCGGACCTGAGATACGGGTACGTCTCGTGTATCGCAACTTATCGCGGAGATACGACGTCTAAAATCGAGAGACGGGTGAGATTCGGGTCAAATGAAGGAATTTTGATTTGAAACTTTAGGATTTGATAGAATAATCACTAATTCACACTTAGGAATCAT
>JAOXJP010227874.1:0-11224 GCA_025762735.1 Platanus orientalis | reverse complement strand
ATTCAAAGATTTTCAATAATTTCAAGGGATTCAAATCTACTAATGCATCTCAATCCTCTTTTTATGTAAATTGTAGATGCATAAACATCAACATTCATTCTAGAATTCAAATCCAATATTGAAATTCCCTCTAATGCACTTCAATCCTCTTTTTCTGTAAATTATAGATGCATAAACATCAACATTCATTCTAGAATTCAAATCCAATATTGAAATTCTAAAAATCCCAAGCAATTGACATAAATCAAGAGGTTTTTGGGGCTTACCTTAAGCTCTTTCTCCTCTCTCTCCAATTCTTCCTCTCACTCTTTTAACTTTCTGCAATTGTTTTTATGCTTAAATAGAGTAATATTGATGTTAAATCTCATCACACATAGATTCCCATGCTCAAGGGTAGGCAATATGACAATTTCAAATCTTTTTTTTTTTAATAGTTTTTCGCATTTGGAGCCCTCCAAAAATTATCGAGTACTCTAAAAAAATTTGAGAGCTCTAAACACTCAGATTTTTTTTTTTTTTTTTTGTATTTTGTATTTTGGGGTTCTTTTAGCTTGACTTCATTCCCATTGTGTATGGGCAAGTTCAGTCCCTAAATTGGGTTCTAAATTCACTACTATGGTGGTCCTATATTGGTTTTGGAATTTTCTTTCGGCTCACCTCATCCGTCCAGTTTCTCATTCTTAAAGCTGGTTAAACTAATGCGGGGTGTAGCATCCCCCCCTTATAAAAATTTAGCCCCTAAATTTATATGTACCTTGGTTGTGAAATAGTTGTGTGTACTTGGCTTTCATGTTTGACCTTTCCAAGTAGCTTCTTCGTCGGTGTGGTTACATTAAAGAACTTTCACATACGAAATGGTTTTATAACGTAACACTTGCTTCTTACGATAAAAAATCATAACGGGATGCTCATCATCACATGACAAATCATCCCATATGTCCAATGGGATGTATCCCAACACATATGAAAGGTCTTGCATGTATCTTCTCAGTATGGATACGTGAAACACATTGCGGACGTGAGATAATTTTGACGGTAGTGCTAAACTATAAACTACACCCCCAATCCGGCTTACACTTCAAATGGTCCAACAAACATTGGTTCCAACTTTCCCTTTTTGCCGAATCAGGCCACTCTTTTAGACGAAGATACTTTCAAGAATACATTGTCACTCATTTCAAACTCGAGTTCCCTCATTCTTTTATCGGTATAATTCTTTTGTTGACTTTAGGTTGATTATAGTTTGTCACGGATCACTTTGATCTTCTTTGTAGTGCTTTGTATTAATTTAGGCCCGATAATCCGTTTTTCTTTAACCTCTTCCCAACATATGAGTGATCGACATCTTCTTTCATAAAGGGTTTCAAATGGTGTCATTTGAATATTAGATTGATAATTGCTATTATAGGCAAATGGGTATCCCAACTTCCCTTGAGATCAATTATATATATATATATATAAGCAAGCCAGTTGAGACTAACAAAATTAGTTAAAAGATTGAATAACATGGTTAGATTTCTATAATCCACACATTTCAAAATTCTAACCGACTATAGGTATAAACCTTCTAATGATTTCAACTACATTATGACATATTTGAAACAATTACTTCTAACTTATTTATATATTTTACTATTGCAATGATGCACTCAACACTTAAGTTCAATATAATTTCTCTATGTAAGATGCCTAAGGTATAATTTATTGGATCATCACAACACACATTGGTGCAGGAGCTGGACCCTTATGTCATTTAGTCTGAAATCCAATGTTGTGATAGAGATCGCTAATTTGGTGCACGTTATATGAGAATTAGTGCCATTTTTTAATGCCTTTCTAGGTAACAACCATCACAACTTTAACCGCATTTGTTCATACCATAGTTCTCTCATAATAACTAATAATAACAAACATAACCAAACAACTTTTCATCAATTTAAATATGCTTTGAGACTTGAATAATATAGAACCAGCTTATGATTGGTTTCCTTTACTAATGCTATTATTACTATCACTAATTAAGCAAACAACAATAATCTACCTATTTGACCCTAAATCAAAGAATGCTCACACATAGAATCACAAATGATATATTTTTAAAGATGAATAGAGTGAATAATCAATCAACAGATGATCCAAGTATTCACTATAACACCATTATAAAATTGTTAAGGCTACATTTGACAGCCACTTGTAATGTAATCATTTCATTTGAGTTTCCTTAGCCACAATGGGATGGTCTGTAATGAATTCATTCAGATTTACACGTATTTGTGCTTGATAACCTCAATCATTTCATTTTATAGAAACACCTAGGATGACTTCATTACTAATTAGTTAACAAATTAATATAAATTTGAATGAGTTCATTCCGTTAATCCATCACTTCATAGTTACAAAATTCCTCGAGAAATTCAAATGAAATGATTACATTACAGGTGGCTACCAAACATGCTATAAATGTATTAAGAAAAATTAAACTATATGCACCCACCACATATATATTACAGATTATAGAAGTTTATTATAAGTGTGAAGGAGTACTTAAAACAAAAAATAAGTTTATAAATAAAGCATTAAGGAATTAAAAGGTCTATTTGGTAAGATCCATATAGCAACTCAAATAACGGATTATCCTAAGCACTTTGATTCGGGCTCATCTCTCATTCTTTTATATGTTTTCATAATATAAATAACGAAAAATGATATTTGAGAAAAACATGATTTCGGAACATGTAAGATCTGTTTCATCATTTAGAAGTCCTCTAACCCACCGTAGCTTCTCAATTACCAGACCGTCAGATCATAAGTCAAAATCTACAAATCAATAATATCACTTTAAGACACCCCTACAAAACCCATTCAATATGCCAAGATTAACCATAATCAAATAAAAAATAAAATAAACCACTATATATATATATATATATATATATATATGCAGATAATAATATCGACTTTTGTTGATGAATAGAATCCCAAACAATAACATTTTCAATCAACTCTAAACAAGCATACATGATAATCCAACAAAAACATTATTTTTCGAACGATACTCTCAAATCATTCTACTACAACCATATTTTTTTAGGTAACATAAATATAATAATTGATCGTAGGTTTTTGAACAACAATACAAACTTATAAAAAAAATATTAATGAATGAATGAATAAACATTAGCTTGTTTGCAAAGTCCAATGATACTAACCACTCCCAATATAAAAAATAAAATAAAATAAACAATCAAATCATACAATAGCGAGTTCCATCTCCTAAAACAAATAAATTCTAAATAACATACATAAATCATTTAAATGCAATAATATTAATCAACATAGGGATACAACTGGCCTAAATCATTCAATGGTAGTTTTGTAATTTCGTGGTAAGTGAAAATTATAAATAAAAACCCCAAATCATCAATAAACAAAAAAGTACATCTAAATTCATAAATCAAGAATGATGGAGAGAGGAAACATATCAATAAACAACTAAATAGTTGATGGAAGATGTGTGTATGTACAATAAAGTAAACTTACCTACGGTACCTTGTCCTTATCACTTTCCTTTCACTGGCCAATGAAAGTGTAAACACGATACAAATTTCATTTTTTTTACTTATTGAACAAAGGTGTAAACAAGGTCAACGAATCTAATGATTTGTGATGCTAAAGGAAGAGTCGTGTACCAGTTTCAAAAATTGTGAGTTGAAATAAGGATAATTTGGATGAAAAAATGGGATTTAATTGGATCGTTATGTATACTCATCCAATGTTTAAGCCAAAATCATTAGATTTGGAATAAATGAGTAAGATGATAAGAATAGCAAGGGCTATAAACTATCAGATAATCGATTTGTATTCAATCAAAAAACCAAATACAGATGCATCTATATTCAATTCATTTAGTAAATATTTGTTATTCGTTTATAAACGAAACAAATATGAATATACATCCATTTGCTCCGATGAATATTCGATACATATAGTATTTCATATTACTTTAAACCACTTTATGGTGCTGATGTGTCCACACCTTAGACCATGCACATGACATGTACACATTTTTTGTTGAACCATATCCTATACCACTCATACCATGTACCACATCTACTACAAGACACAAGGAAATGGGGCATACACGTTATCCATGGCAGCTCCACCCTTTGTCTCTTGTGGTATATGGTACAAGTTGTACAGGAGATATGGCTCAATCTCTTGTGCGCACCAATCTGGCCTAAAAAATGCTTGTCCCAATGCCCACTGTCCCACTATCTACAAACAACTATCAATTAGACATAAAAGTGATATTGATTCAAACACAAATAATCTGTTCTCAAATTTGTCTGTCCCTGCATTTCCCAGAAACCAAGGTTTGCACATGTATTTTTTGAAATGCATTTCTACTGTTTCAAAACACATAGAATTTGCTTATGAGAAAGAGAACATTAGGGGACAGACAAATTTGAGAACAAAACATTTGCACTTTTATGTGTTTTTGTTCAAATAGGATTGGGAACACTCCCCTTATCAGCGCGGAAAAATGATATGTGCCCCCCCTCCAAAAAAAGAAAAGGTGAAAATTACTTTTCGATGCTGATGTGTCAGCTCCTTGTCAGGGGCCCAAGGTTAATAGTTTTTAGGCGAATAGATGCAAACCTACCTTGTTTTTGTCGGAACAATTTTTCTGCCCCTAAAATTGTCTTCCTATCAGTTACCATGTCCTTGGCTAGGCTTATACGAGCATAGAATCCGTGCACAATGCATGTCTGGGGCTAAGAACACTTATATTAGCATTGAAAAGTGACTTGTATTTTGTGGGGCATGTGCTTATCATTTTTCAATATTGATGCGAGTGTTCACAGGCCTTTAAACATAAATTAAGTATGAATTTTGCATGCACAAAATCCAGAATGCCATGCCCCACACCACAGGTTTACCTCATATTTGGTGCGACCCCTAAAATGAGCCAAATATGAGATTGACATTAGGGGTCAACACATCAATGCTGAAAAAGTGACTTACATTTTGTTGGGAACTTTGATCTGGTACGAACACCCCCAGGTGTGAATGGTGTTAGGGCTGATCACCTCAACATGGACACTTTTTGGTGCTAATGTGTCAGCCCCTGACTCCATTCGCACCTATTTGTTCATGGATCGTTCATACCTATTTCTTTGGGATTTTTTGGGGGATGTTTTATTTATTTATTTTTTTTAGCGCTGATGTGTGGGTCACTGATGTCGGTCTCACCTTAGGCGACCTTAGGTGATTGCACTATATATACAGGTTCACCCTCAAGATTCGGTTGGGATTTGGTACAATCGCTCTTGTGCGATCAAGGTCAATATGACATCAAGGGTGACACATCAGCACTGAAAAAATAATTTTCAATTTTTGGGAGATGTTTTTCACTTTTTGGCCTGATGTGTTGGCCCCTTATGCCATACTAACCTTGACTGCTCAGGGTGTTCGTACCTATTCTTTTGGGCTTGGGCTTTGGTGTGTCCTCTTAACGTCTCCCTAAAGTCTTCCTAATGTCTCCGCATTCGGCGGGCGCCTGATGTCGAAAAGTAATTTACACTTGGGGGACAGGCAATTTTGGGGACGGAGTATTTTCGCCCCGTTTTTGCCAAGCGGAGAACACCCGAAAGTGAAAAAAGGGCAAGTGATTTCGGTGTTAAAAGGAAATAAATAAAAAAATCATCACATGCCTGGCACTTGCGACTTTTCATGGTCATGTCATGTGGTACTTTTCGTAAATAATAATTACAGTGGTACTACATAATTACGAAAATACCCCCACCCATTCTCGATCGGGATCTATAGGATTCACAGCCATGTTCATTTGCTAGTGTATATGCGAAATTGACTAAAACACCCTTAATGGGGATGCGTGTCACGTTACGGATGTTACAACACAGGAGGCGGACGGTGGATTGAGGCGAGTCACTAACCCTATTTTCGTCACTACGATAGACACTACAAAAACCCTCGTTTGCCCTGCGTGTATTGACCGCAATAGTCCTTGTCAGGGTGCGTGTCGAAAGGCCAAGGGTTCCACAGGATACTCCCTGTCTCCTCTTCCCTTCACGACGGATCCGGACTCCAAATCAAATTATTTCGGTGGAAAAGGATTCGAATGGAGGGTGAGGCGTTTGTGTTTGATGCGTTGGGAGGATTTTGGAACGTTTGAAGCCCTGGTAATAATTTTTTTTGATGTTTCTATCTGTCTTCTGCAAAAAAAGTTTGATCTTGTTAAGTTTGTTATGTGTTTTTTGCAATGATTTCTGCTAAATTTAGGAGCTGGAATGGTCTGTGTATGTTGAAATGCCTGCAATGATTCTTATAGGCTTAAAGCTTTTGTGGGTTTTGATGGTCTCTGGATTTCTTCATGCTTCCTTGTGTGTATAGAAGTTCGCATACTTTGTGTTTGTTAGAAGGCCTAAGTGGGGTTTTTTTTCCTTCTAAAGTACTGAGCTTTTGTGGCAGTGAATCTTGCTCTTTTTTTGTTAAATTTACGAGCTTGAATGTTATGTTTCTGTTTAATGTATGCAACGATGGTATGTAGGCTTTAATTTTTTGTGGGTTTTGATGATATGATTTCTTGATGTTTCTTTGTGTTTATACAAGCTCGCATACTTTGCGTTTGTTAGAAGGTCTAAGAGAGTGTTTTCTATTAAGTACTAAGCTTCTGTGATCTAATTTTTGTCTCTTTCCCTCTCTTATTGAGTTTGGAGTTCAGTATATGGAGCATTTTTTAGAGTTCCATCCTCCACTCCCTTGCTAGATTTACAACCTTGAATGCTCTATGTTAATATGCTTGCACTGATGGTCTATAGACTTTTAAGCTTTTGTTGGTTGTGACGACCTCTTGGCGTCTTCATATTTATTTGCGTTAATACAAGCTCACATAATTTATGTTCAGCACAAGGTCTAATTGGGTGTTCTCAGTAGGTATTAAGCCACTCTGGTGGTGTGATCTCTCTCTCTCTCTCTCTCTCACACACACACACACACACTCACTCACTCAATTCATAATATGAGTTTTAACTAGAGTATATGGATTTCCATCTTGTTCTTTATCTTATTCCTAGTTTGAGTTTTGCGTTCGGTTTATAAAACTTTGTTTACCTTTCTATATAAACAGGAAAACTTTATCTTATTCCTAGTTTGAGGTGGGAAAGCTTCATGATTTTATTTCATTTTTTGATAATTAAAGTTTCATGAGTGATATATGGGTCTGGTAATTGCATTGTCATCAACCACCAAATTTTATTAATGTAAACCCTGCATCGATTCAGAAATTTGTATTTACTTGACAAACTCAGCAGAAAGATGATAATAAATTATGAACTGATAAAAGGAAAATTACCACTTGTTGGCTGCCTCGTTAGAAAGGTTTTGGATTGACTTGTTTAGTTTTTGTAATGGAGATACCAAATTTCATCTTTACTCTTGAAGACACCTCAAGAAGCGGGTGGCTGGGAAAAAATGAAGAAATTAGGACAATTTATTCTTTTAATTATTTAATTCTAAAGCAAGTGAGTTGAACCAGCCACGCATCAAACCAGGGAAGGTTCCGGCCAGGGTAATTCATTTCCATTGGCAGGTCAAGCCCTAGAAGCCTGTATTGAGACCAATTGCGATGGGGTAAGACTGGCTAGTTTAATTTTAATTTTAAGTAGTAAACTAGTTCAACTGGGGGGGGGGGGGGACGGGTTTGTTGGTTAACAAGGTTGACAGGTGAGGCCTGTTCGGGTTTCATAACTATGGCAAGTCATTTATCCAAAAATAAAAATAAAAAACTATGGCAAGTCAAACTGGATACGCTGGGCTCCTGGATGGGGCTTTAGTTAGAGATTGGGTAAATAGTGTTGGGGCTGCCCTTTATTGAGGTGGTTTGGGTTTTGTGTTTTGTAGGGGTTCGGCCTGTCTTTCGTTTTGGGGATCTCTCATCCCCCTCTTGTTTGTATTCTTTGCTTGTTTATTTTTAGCAATAAAATTTTCTTTCATCAAAAAATCACCTGGGGAAACCCAGAATGTCAAGTTGATTGGAACTGGAAAAGTTATTTCCAATGCGAACAACTATTAAATATTGATAAAGTGAAATGTTGTGAATATCCGTCTTCCCCATGGTTCAAAATTTCAGTGAAATTTCTCGAAATTTTCTCCCTTCAAGGGATAGCGAAATGAAATACAAGGGGAACACAAAAATTCCAAAGTTTCTTCGAAATGACACCGAAACTATGTCAATATTAGTGAAGCATTGGCAAAATGTGGCAAAGTTTCGCTCATATCAATACTTTCGACATGATTTATTATGCATGAGCTATACCCATCTATTATCTATTGTTTGCTATGTTTTTCGATATATTGATTCTAGACCGAAAATAATAACTCCACTTAAAACCTTTCTGGTAACAATATTGTAAAATTAGGTTTATACAATAATTAAAATGATTTATTTTTAAAAATGATAAGATATATATTTATATAATTGATTTTTTTAGTAATTATGCATAAATTAGATATGTGCTACAGAAACTATTGTATAACTTTGTTATATATAGTTTGTTTACAAAATGACTAATTTAAGATGAAGAGATCATACAATGACATGTTTGGTAGTCATTTGTCTATAAAAATGACTAGTTGCCATTTGTTTATTTATATGAATTATTTGTACATAAATTAAATGCTTTATATAGTTATTTGAGTTAGGAGTGTGTAATCATGTTCAACATAGATTGAAATTTACATAGCAGTTCACATCGAAATTTTCGTAAATTTTCCAAAATTTTGAAACATTCTAGCGAAATTTACCTGAAATTCTCGTAAATCCTCGTGGCGAAAAATCAATCAAAATTGAAAATTTGAAACTTGGTCTTCCTTACACAATAGGTACCATTGTACTGGGTAGACTTGATTTCCAAAATAAGAGAACAATATAAATGTTGAAACATTTGACAACCACACCAAGGATTGTATTCCTTAAAAACAAGGGAAAAAAGGATGGTATAACGTTATCATTAGTACAGACAAGGTGGTGCTACTTGATTTTAACCATTCTACAGATAGATGCTTCATTTTTTTTTTCCTTTTCAAGTGCACTCTATTTCAATTATGGAAACTGAAGTATTGTACTTCCTGTCAAGAGAATCTCCACTTGGAATTTGGAGTTGTTTTCAGAGTCCATTCAAACCAATCCAGAATTATGGCAGTTATATTCATTAAAATCCATTACCTATGTCTGTTACAGATCAAATAAAAAAAGGTATATGTGTTCTTTTTATATTTGATCAATGTAAATCTAATTTATGTATCTGTTTTTAATTATGGAATTGTTTTTACATGTTTCAATTCATATCTACTCAGTCTGTAAACAAAGCTCTATGACTATGAGATATAGTTCTAATAAGAATGAATTTACTGATGTTTCTAAAATTGCACTACCACAGTTGTTTAATGGTGAATACCATATCTACAAGTATCAGAATCAATGTCAGAAGTATGAAAACCGTATGCTAGAATTGAACTATTCTGTGAGCATTTGCTTTGTATCTATGTAGCTGTTTTAGAAGTATGAAATTTATAGCGTGCCATTGCCTTTAGATTTTCATTAGCGGTTTTTTATTTTTATTTTTTTAGTGACACTTTAAAATGATATGACATAGCAAAGAAGCTATTGATGAGTTGGTTTTTTTAACTTATCTTTATGTCTGTGAGTTCACTTTTTGGGTGTTTATGTTTTTAGATTCTATTTAAACAGATAGGACTTATTTAAAGTTGGGCACCATGTGTACAATTATGAAGTTTAAATTATTTAATAAATGAATAATACAAATCTTGCCTGCATACCTCAACCATATCTAAGAAATGATGTCACTTCTCTTGGAATCTGAACCATCACTTAGATCTGGGGCACATGTTCAGCGGTTACTGTATCATTTGAATGTTGACACCCTTCCCGTCAAGGTTGCTTGATCACTTCTTATCTATTACTACTGTTGTCTTCGTCATGATTCGTTTCTTTATTTGTCCCTTTTTAAATGCATGTTCTTTTTTTAGAAGGCCAATTGTATTCCTCTTTGGCACTGCTTCGCTCTAGTATGTCCTCCAGTCTCTTTCTTAAAAAGGACTTATGTTCCTTTCCCTTTTTTTGATGAATAAACTATGTTTCTTTCCTCACTGCCCTCTTTTGGTCAGAACATCTTCCCCCAACACTGCACTCCCTTTATTGCATTAAATCGGTCTTATTTAATCTGTTTCTTTAACACCTTGACCTATTCCCTTAGATTTTTTTGTTCATTTTAAGCTCTTGTTTGGCTTTTACTTGGCCACACATGCTTCCCTTCTAAGGGAGAACACCCCTACCAATGCATTTTCTTTGAGATCAAAGGACTTCAAAGTTTGAAGCACTGGTCTGTTTACTTATTTTTTTGGCATTTTTTTACCTCAGTCAACTTAAGATCACCTTGTTAGTGATTTAGGTCTTTTTATTTTTCTTTTCTTTTCAATTTGTGTTCTCAATGCATGGATACATTTTTACTCTCAACCACTAAAAGAACAGAGGGTGGAATTTGGCCAATAGATGCGTTCTGTGTATGAGAGAGGAGGAATCGGTGGACCACCTTATCATTCACTGCCATATGGTGCAGGAGATATGGATTTTTTTTTCTTTCTCACATCAATATCTCTTGGGTCTTCCTCAACTCATTCAGGGATGTGATCTTCGGATGGTGGTCTAGAGATTTTGGGGGTATTATTGAGGTTATTTGGTGTTTCCTTCTGGGGGCTATTTGTTGGGCAGTTTGGAAGGAGAGGAACTTTCGTATTTTTGAGGTTCGGTTTTCCACTGTTGACTGCCTATGTGTCCGGGTCCATGAGTCTTTGTTAGATTGGGTTACTGTGGACAAGGGATTCGATGAGTTAGATTGGATTGCTATTTGGGAGTGGCTTTCTTAGTCGGTTGTTAGTTGTCCTTTTTTGTTTTGGTGGGTTTGCTTTCTTTTCTTTTGTGTTTGTACTTTGTAGGCCATTTTTTTTTTGTTCTCCCCGGTGAATGTCACGTTTTCTTGTTTTTCTTTTTTTTTGAATAAAGTTTTACTGATTTTATCTCTCTCTTAAATGAAAGTGTTCTCAATGCTCCTAATATATATATATATATATATATATATATATATATATATATATATATATATATATATATATATATATATTT
>JAOXJP010227873.1:0-11224 GCA_025762735.1 Platanus orientalis | reverse complement strand
TTGAGGAGCAACTTGCTCAGATGACTACGGCTATTGCCAAACTGACAAAGATAGTGGAAGAGAAAGATCTTCAAATTACTAACTTGATGAACAAGTTAGTACAACAAAATCAAACTGGATCAAGCCATGGTCATTCTCATCCTCTAAGATTCACTCCATAGCTGGAGCTACACAATGAAGAGAGGCAAGAGAAACTAGCTCACCGCACTTTAGCCAAGAAACAAATTAAGCTTCTATCGGATCCCTCTCTATACAACAATTACAGAATATGATCGCAGACACGATCCGTGCTCAATATGGAGGCCCAACCCAGTTATCCTTAGTGTATACTAATCCCTACACCCAGCGTATTGAGGTTATGTGCATGCCAACAGGGTATTAACCTCCTAAGTTCCAATAGTTCGATGGAAATAGTAGCCCTAAACAACATGTGGCTTATTTCGTTGAAACATGCAACAATGTCGAGACTTTTGGAGATTAAATGGTGAAGCAATTTGTTCGCTCTCTTCACAACAATACTTTTGATTGGTACACTGATCTTGAAGCTAGGTCCAATGACAGTTGGGATCAATTAGAATGAGAGTTTCTCAATCACTTCTACAGCACTCATTGAACAGTGAGCATAATAGAAATTGTTGTTACACGATAGAAGAAAGATGAACCGGTCACAAACAACATCGATCACTGGAGAAACCTTGCCCTCAATTGTAAGGATAGGCTGTCTGAAGCTTCTGCAATTGATATGTGCATCCAAGGAATGTATTGGGGTTTACACTATATCCTCAAAGGGATAAAGCCCCATACGTTTGAGAAGTTGGCTACTAGAGCCCATGATATGGAGCTCAGCATTGCTGCCCATGGAGATCCTAGGTCGGGAGATGCCTAAAAAGAAAAAGAGAAGAAGAAATTCAAGAGAGGTAAAAACCTCAAAAGGCAAGGAGGTTATGACAGTCACAACTAAACCTGTCAAGATCTCTAAAAAGAAAAAGGAAGAAAGTAAGGAAAATACATCCCAAGACAAAAGGGAAGACCAAAATGTCTTTGAAGGAGCTTGAAGCAAAGGTATATCCTTTTCCTAACTCTGATGTCTTGGGGATGCTTGATGAACTACTATAGTTGAAGCTGACCGAGCTCCCACCTTCAAAGCGGCCTAAAGAGATGAGTTGTGAGAATGATCCAAAATACTGTCGCTACTGTCACTATCATTGGGTAGTCAGTCACCCAATCGAAAAGTGCTTTGTCTTGAAAGAAAAGATCATGGACTTGGCACGACAAGAAAAAATTGAAATTGACTTCATGGAGGATTTAGTAGCTACCAACATGACAACAATCACTTTCGACTTATTCAGTCTCACTCTTGTATCAAGCTTGTACGTGATGCCGGTGTCGCCTTCTCAAAATACAAAGTTGTTCTCATCACCACATCAACTTACATTCTAATCTTTGGACTCCATCACTATCAGCCACATTGCAAAGACTTCATCTAGCTAGGGGAAATCTGTGTGTCATTTTCTAAGATAACTGGTCGAAGGTGTATATTCAAAAGTTGAAGTGTTACCTTTTGATGATGAAGGTTAGACTATAGTTACCCGGGGAAAGCGAAAAACTTAATACCTTCAGACTCCACCTTGTCTAGGGCCAAGGCGACATCGAAAAAAAAGTAAGCCTAAGGCTAAAACAAAGAAGAAGAAGAAAGGATCAAGAAAGAGTCAAGCACAAAAGGTTCTATATGTCAACCCTGAAGATGTTCTCAAGAAACCTCATCTCATTCCAATGACTCTTTTAGAGTTCATGCCAAAGGAATTTCTACAACAAGAATGTGTAGAGGTTCATATGGTCTCTTGTTATGCAATCTATGAAGATGAGACTTCTAAGGACAATGTTAAAGATTTTTTTGATGTAGATTTTGTTTCCTTAGACAATGAGGAATGAATTTCAGGTGATAATCTTCTTAAGCACCTAAAAGAAAATCCAAAGGTAGAAGAAAACAGTTTTTCCATTAGTAGTAAACTAGAGCCAAGTACTTCTTGTATGGCCACAATCACGTTCACATATGAGGATTTGCAACTTGGTTCTCGCCTACACAACAGGTCCTTATATGTTACAGGGTACATGCTTGAGCATAAAATTCGACGCATCCTGCTTGATTGTGGATCTGTAGTGAACCTAATGACAATTCGTACAATGAGGCAAATTGGTATCTTGACAGATGAACTGGCTCGCAGCAAGCTAATGATTCAAAGCTTTAACCAAGGTGGGCAATGAGCAATCGGTATGATCCAGCTTAAACTCACCATTGGAGACCTAGAGTCAACCACGCTTTTTTATGTGATTGACTAAAAGACATCTTACCATCTTCTCCTTGGTCACCCATGGTTGCATGAGATCGGGGTAGTGCCTTCTACCTTGCATCAATGCTTTAAATATTATCAAGACGGAATACAGAAATGGGTCGTGACTGAAAGTCAACCATTCACTAAGGCCGACGCCAAATTTTACTTGGAGGATGAAGTGATTGCAGAAGTATTACCCGTCTCCATCCCAATTTCCAATAAAAATCACAAAGGGAAAGAAGTCCAAGACTCTGCAAGTGAGTCATTCCATAGTGGAAAGCATCAAGCTGATCAAGAAATTTATAAGTATACACCAAAGCTGACACTTCCTATAAGCACTAAGACAACTCTAGTCTTACGTTATGTGCCAAAGTCACGACAAAGAGGGGGATTCATTATTTGAAGAAACAACCAATAAAGAAAAATATCCTCTTTTAAGTGTTGACCTTAAGACATTGCAAGAAGATTTAGTTCTTTTAGCCTGTGCTATTTCAAATACAGTGGTCTCTAAACCATCTCTTGAAGGATTTGTGAAGGCATCTACGTCAGTACTCGCTACATCACAAACTGACAAGATAAATTCTTCTGGAATTGAGCGATGGCAAAAGGGGTGGTATGATCCCATTATTTGCAAGCTTTTTGAGAATGTCGGATATGAAAAAGGAGAGCCACGACAACTGGCTGAACTTTCTTCTGCATAAATTAGTGATGTAATGCATGGATTGACCGTAACACAATGCAAGTTATGAATGATAGGAGAGAAAATTCTTCCATCAAGAGCTGGTATTGGGTCCACTCCCCCCTAAGCCTGTTCACATCTCTAGCAAAAAGAAAGCATCCACTCATCACATTACTGTTGAGGTTGTTGATGAACCAAAGAAAAAGAAATTAGTGCCACCACGCTCTTCTATTTTTTATCGAATTGGTAATGTAACTTCACATGCTTCATTTTTTTATCGATTAGGGGGGTAAGTGGCCATGTCTAATCAGAAAAATCAGCTATGAAAAAGGTCTGCACTCTCATGCCTTGGTCCGCAGTCTCATAATACCAAACCAAAAGTAGCATCTAAAGATAGCACCGACAAAAGTCAGATCCTACTATGGCTAAAGGGGGTGATGAACCAAGAAGTTCAATCCCTTCTCGCATGAAACAGAGAATGAAGTTAGAAGTATCTTCAGGCGAAGCCTTAGTTGTTAAGCAACACAGTGGTTTTCACCAATCAGCCAGGCCAAAATCTCAATGACAAGAAGGAGCCTATACAAGATCGGGATTTTGATAATCACTAGGAAAATTTTGAAGACATCGCTTCGGTCAATCATATTATAGTCCAAGTAGTCGAATAATCTTTGTTGGATGATGAACTTGAAGAAGCTCCTCTAGTCTTTGAAGAAGGGGGGTAAGCAAATATTGATGAACTCAAGGAGTTAAACCTAGGCATTGAAGAAGACCCTGGGCCCACTTACATAAGTGCTTCGTTAAGTTCAGAAGAAGAAACATCATACCTCAAATTGCTCTAAGAGTATAAAGATGTCTTCGCTTAGAGTTACAAAGAAATGTCTGAACTTGATCCCAAAGTGACAGTTCACAATCTCGCTGTCAAGCATGGTGTACGTCCTATCAAGCATGAACGTCACTTTCGACCTAAGTTGCTCACATAAATTGAGGTTGAAGTTAATAAGTTGATTAAAGTAGGCTTCATCCAAGAAATAAAATACCCAACATGGATTGCCAACATAGTACCAGTGAAAAAGAAAATGGGCAAATACAGGTGTGCGTTGATTTCAGAGACTTGAATGATGCATGTCCCAAAGATATTTTCCTTTTTTATCACTAAACTCATAGTTAATGTCATTATGGGTCATGAAGTGTTGTCTTTTATGGATGGCTCATCAAGCTATAATTAAATTTGAATGTCACCTAAGAATGAGGAGTCAACTGCGTTTCGCACTCCAAAAGGGATATACTGCTACCGCGTTATGTCTTTTGGTTTAAAAATGCTGGAGCTACTTCCCAACGCGCTATGCAGAAAATCTTTGATGATATGCTTCACAAAGTCGTTGAATGCTACATGGATGACTTGGTTGTAAAGTCCAGAAAGAGGGTAAACCACTTAAAAGATCTGCGTGACATCTTTAATCGATTATAAAGATATCAACTAAAGATGAATCCATTGAAGTGCGTATTTAGAGTTACTTCAGGAAAGTTCCTTAGCTTCATAATTCGACATCGTGGCATCAAAATCGACCAATAAAAAATTGAAGCCATCCAAAACATGCTAGAGCCTAAAGATGTACACGAGTTGAAAAGCCTGCAAGGAAGACTTGCTTACATCTGAAGGTTCATTTCAAACTTAGTAGGCCGCTGTCAACTCTTTAATCGATTTATGAAGAAAGACACACCCTTTGTGTGGGATGATGCTTATAGAAATGCTTTGAAGAAAATAAAAGAGTTTTTCTTTTAGCCATCAGTCTTAGCTGCACCAATTCTAGGAAGGCCATTGATTTTTTACATAGCAGCACAAGAACAGTTATTGGGGGCACTTCTTGCACAAACCAATGATGAAGAAAAATAAAATGCTTTATACTACTTAAGTTGGACTCTAGTAGGAGCAGAGTTGAACTACTCGTCCATTGAGAAGACATGTCTTGCTCTTATCTTTGCTACAAAGAAGCTTAGGCACTACATGTTGGCATATACTATTCGGCTCATCTCACATGATAATCCCCTCAAGTACATCTTGGCAAGGCCGGTACTTTTTGGAAGATTGGCTAAATGGGCTCTTCTCTTATCAGAATTCGAGATCGCCTATGTGCCTCAAAAGGCGGTGAAAGGAAAAGCCTTGGTAGATTTCTTTGCTGATCACCCAATCCCAGCAAAGTGAAAATTATCTAAAGACTTGTCTGATGAAGAAGTCTTCTACTTAGACATTCCACTAGCATGGAAAATGTTTTTCGATGGTGCTGCACACAGAGATGGAGTTAGGGTAGGAGTGGTGTTCATCACCCCACTGGGAGAAGTGTTATATTTTTCCTTTGCTTTAATGCAATTATTCTCAAATAATGTAGCTGAGTACCAAACACTCATCATCGAGTTAAAGATGGCCTTAGATTTGCAGCTTCACCAAGTCAGTGTATATGGAGATTCTCAACTTATTGTAAATCAACTCTTAACAGAGTATGATGTACAAAAGTCATACTTGATTCCATACCACAATTATGCTGGCCAACTTATGGAACAGTTTGAAGATGTCACCATAAGGCATGTGCCAAGATGTGAGAACAAACAAGCGGATGCCTTAGCAAATCTTGCAGCAACGTTAGCTTTGCCTGAAGAAGAAGCAACGACAATTCTTATATGCCGACAATGGGTACTACCTCCCTTGACTTACATTAAGGACGAACATCAGCATAGTAATGTTGTCTCTGTGTTTGAAAGTGAAATTGAAGACTGAAGGCAACCACTCATTGAATATTTGTATACGGGAAGCTACTAGATGACCTAAAGCATATGACTGAAATATGGGGACGTGCACCCCGATTTTTATACTTTAATGGTCAACTTTTTCGTAGTTCTTTTAATGACATTTTCATGAGATGTTTTGGGAATGATGAAGCTCAAGGAGCTCTTGAGGATGCACATTCGGCAGTGTATGGAGCACATCAATCTGGTCCAAAATTCCATGACCAATTGAAGAGGATGGAGTTTTACTGGCTAACGATGGTGAAAGATTTGATGAAATATGCAAAGCAATACCAAGCATGTCAATTCCATGGAGATTACATTCATCAGCCTCCAGAACCACTGCACCCTATGGTTGCCTCCTAGCCATTTGACAGGTGGGGACTTGATGTAGTTGGTCCACTCTCAAAGTCATCAAAACAACATCTTTACATCCTGGCTGCAACAGACTATTTTTTAAAGTGGGCTGAAGCGGTTCCTCTTAAGGAGGTGAAGAAAGAGACTGTGGTACAATTCATCAAAAATCACATTGTCTTCCGCTATGAAATCCCACGATACATTGTCACAGATAATGGAAAGCAGTTCAAGAACAACTTGACGAATCAATTCTTTGAAAAGTTTAGGATAAAGTAGCAACTTTCTACCATGTATAATGCTCCCACCAATGGACTTGTTGAAGCGTTTAACAAGACTCTCTACAAACTGCTCGAAAAGATGGTGTCAAAGTCTAAGAAAGATTGGCATGAGCGAATTGTCGAAACGCTATGGGCGTATCACACATCATTTCTAACTCCTACCCACTCTACGCCTTATGCCTTAATGTATGGTGTAGAAGTTGTTCTTCGACTAGACGTCAAATCCCATCACTATGGATTACTATCCAGGAAGGGTTTACAGATGATGAAAATGCAAGGTTGTGGCTTACAAAACTCGAGGCACTGGATGAAAAGAGGTTGGAAGCATAACAAAGACTGGAATGCTACTAGGCTCGTCTCTCTCATGCATTCAACAAGAAAGTTTGGCCCAGGTTTTTTCAAGCGGGAGACTTGGTGCTTGCAGTTCGGTGACACATCATTCTGTTACACCGTTTAGGAAAGAAATTTGATCCAAAATGGGACGGACCACATGTGGTAAGAGAAGTTTACTCCAATGGTGCATATCTCCTCATCACACCAAAATGACTGCATCTCGGCCCTATCAACGGAAAGTTTCTTAAAAGATCTTGAAAACGTTGTACTATTCCTAGCCCGCATGAGCATAAACTACATACGGCAAAATAGAACTCAACATCTCAATTTCCTCTCACCTACTCCTGGCCCGCATGAGTATAAACTGTGTATGGCAAAACCAAACAAAAAAAATCTTGTATTACTCTTAGCCTGCATGAGTATAAACTACATACGGCAAAACCAAATAAGAATCATGTACTAGTCCTGGCTCGCATGAGTATAAACTATGTATGGTGTAACCAAAGAAAAAAATCTCTTGCTAATACTCCTGGCCCGTATGAGTATAAATTGTGTATGATGAAACCAAACAAATAAGAGAAATATTGTACCACTCTTGGCCCGTAAGAGTATAAACTATGTACGGCCCAAATAAGAGAAATCTTGTACCACTCCTGACCTGCAAGAGTATAAATTGTGTACGGCCCAAATAAGAGAAATCTTGTACTACTCCTGGTCTGCAAGAGTATAAACTGTGTACAACCCAAATAAAAGAAATCTTGTACTACTCCTACCTTGCAAGAGTATAAACTGTGTACGACCCAAACAAGAGAAATCTTGTAACACTCCTGGCCCACAAGAGTATAAATTGTGAATGGCCGAAAGAAGGAAAAATCTTGTAAAGCTCTTGGCACACATGAGCCTAAACTATGAATAGCCAAACAGTAACAAAAATGGTTGCTAAAACAAAAACCCAAAAAGTGCAATCAATACAAGAGGTTCAGCCACACCTGCAATGAAAAAACACATACCTTTGCACATTTATAATTTACCTCATAAGCATTCTCTGAAGGATAAGGACTCGAGGTAGAAGGGTGAAGGCTTTTTCGTTGTTCTTTAGAAATCCTAACACCAGTCGGCTATCTCTAGGACCACTTCCTTTTGACCATGGAATATATCTAATGTCAAGGTAAGGGACGATGAGACCATCCATCCTGCTAAGATGAAGGACGGATCCTTATCCCAGGATCACCCCCCTCGACTAAGCTCTGTGTCAGAGGTGAGATGAAGATGTCGGTCTCATCCCGCTAGAAGATAAAGGATTATTGGCCGATAGGTTTCTTATATGCTGAAGCGGAATGCAATGCCTTTGAGTTCAAACTGTGAAGGCTTCTTCACTGCTCTTCAGAAATCCTAATACTAGCTGGCCATCTCTAGGACCACTTCCTTTTGACCATGAAATATATCCAATGTCAAGGTAAGGGACGATGAGACCATCCATCCTGCTAAGATGAATGATGAATCCTTATCTTAGGACCACCCCTCTCGACTAAGCTCCATGTCAGAGGTGATGTGAAGATGTCGGTCCCATCCCGCTAGAAGATAGAGAGTTATCGGGCGATAGGTTTCTTGTATGTTGAGGCGGAATACTGAAGGATTTCCTGCAAAGAAGACACAAAAAGAACAAGAAGCACCACAATCCTATACTTGAAATTAAAAGTTACCTTCTTGTAAGCCACCATGATTCCAAGAAAACAAGATCAATCCTCTCTAAGTGTCAAGATATAAGAGTACTACTTAATTATTGACACCTGATTCAAGAAAAAAAATGAAGCTAACATTAAAAGATGAATTACTAAGGAAAAGGGATAAACAACAGTAAAGATATGCAATAACAAATTGAGAAGGTAGTGGTTGTATTCAAGTTAAAAGCTAAGTGGAAGTAATTGCATATCTCCTGTGCAGCAATCTGTGGAGCATTAACAGATAAGGAGTAGGGACAGTTGTTTGTATGTAACATGAGCTTTAATGGAGTGAACATCTCAAGTTCGAGGATGACAAGTAGGTTATTGAACAATGTGTCTACTTGGTCGAAGCTGTGGACAATGGAATAATGCAACCCTGTTTTCCTTACGTTGTTTAACTTCAGGCATATGAATTAATCATGGAGGACTGTTGAGATTCCAAGTGGTTGATAGTAGAAGGAAATTATAAAAATAGTCGTGCAGCTATTAAAAGGGAATTTATGTTTTCATGGGTGTGGCCAGTTTTGAGAACCCTTTTTAGAATTCTAGAATTTGGGGATATTGACCCCTACTTGCCAATGGGAATGAAGCAATAGAACTGGTAAGGGGGAAATAAAATACTGGTCCAAAGGAGGCTTTAGGATTCATGGTCAAACACTATTGATGGGTTGTAACACTGGGCATGATGACTGCAACTAAACCTATAGCCACTGATATGACTAGTGGATGCAAAATAAAAAGAAATGCTAATCACCAGAATCATGTCACCATTGTTTACATTAATGTTTGTGGTGAAAGATCAGTAGAAAATATGTTGATTCATGAAATGGAGCATGAGATAAGTGTCAAGCATTAATATTAAGTGATCAAAACCATAAGATGGTAGTGGTTGAAATAAAGGAATCATGAACAAATCAAAGTTGAATCCAATAGTGTGTAAGTGAATGACCGGTTCTTGTGAAATTCAATCAATATGTTGCCGATTATCACATGCCGATGACTCTTACATAGGTCACTATAACCAAATTAGAACCTACGGGGTTGAAGAGATTAAAAAAAAATTTACTCCGAACCCCTGTAACATATATGACTCATTCACACCGCAATAGTTCTATTCTAATAGCAATGTGATAGGTGATTCTGATGTGACTCTCAGCACCTCTTCGTTGGAGCTGTGAGAACAAACGGTTTGAAATAGCATTCAAGTACTTAGACCAAGAAAAAGAGGGAAGACGAGATGTAACTGCAAATAAATAGTTGCAACTGTAGTATTTGAAGTATACATCCTTTAGAGAAAAAAAATAATAGAGGAGCAATAACTATATGATCATGTTTTCTACTGTCCCATACATATTTCGACCATGGATGTAAACATTTGATCTTGGAAATTTAGGTTCCCACTCTACACTTGGCTTGGCCGCATATGCCCATGAGTCAAGTCGCAAGACTCTGTGGAATCCATAGTAATTAGAGACCTATCTTCATCCAAAATGAAAATTGATACAACAATGTTCCCAAGCTTTTGCAGTCCCTAAAACTCAATCTTTCACCCCTTGTCCCTTTCTTTCATAGTTGAGGCTCTAAATCCAAACCCTAAAGTTCTAAGAGCTATAATGGTTATGCGCCCATGCAATAGTTTTATAAACTGCCAAAGATGGAAAATATGAGAATCATAACGGTCAGTGACTCGGTATTGCAACATGGATTTGGTGTCACATGTAACTCCTTGAAAAAACAGCCATCATGATCTCCATGTTCAGAAATTATGTTGTTCATTTAAAAGATTGAAAAACATATTTCACTGCTTTCATGAAGGAAAAAGAATTGTTGCATGATGTCATGCCACCTCATCAACTGTATCAACATTGCCATCAAGCTGCGAGGTTGTAGAGAGCTTTTATTGTCACTTTACTATGACTTAGTGAGTATATAAAAAGAAAGGTGGTTGGGTTATTGTTGGTAACAATCAGCCACGTGTGCATCCTAAAATTGGCTTATGCTTAAGATGGGCCTACAGAGTTTTTTTAGGCCATGATCTTCTTTTCGGCTGGCTATACAATGGGCAGCCAGCTTTAAGTGATGTAGGGACTTACAAACATGGGCTGTGATCATAACATGATAAATTGTGATCATAACATGGTTCAGATTTTTGATATGCCGCAAGCCAGACAATGAACTGCGGGCAAACAAGCTGGCCCAATTTAATTGCAATCAAGCATTATTGGGATTAGGTAACTATAAGAACATTCCAAGAAAGGCATAAGTTGGTTACACGTTTGTTACGTGGTTATTGTCAAAAGTAAACTCGAGAATTTAAAGCCATGTCATCACCCTAAACTAAGATGAGGCTTCTTCTAAAAGTTCTATGTCTACAAAAGTTAAAGAACACTATCATCACCAAGCAAATCAAGGATGCATTACCCTTGCTATGCTTTTGCTGTCACATCCTTGAGGGGGCATCTGTAGACACCTAAAATTTGTACAAATTGCAAATAAGGGACTTACATCCTCTCAAGTTTATACAAAAAGGTCAAAAATTCATGTATGGGCTTTAAACTCATAAATTAGGCCCAAATACATGAACAAATCCATTGGACTTGGTTCGGGTTTTAAATAATAACCTATAAGACTCTTAAGCCCACTTGTCTCAACCCATTAGTTGGCCCAAAAACCCAGCTTGCATGGGACCCACGTGAGAGAGATTTGAATAAAATCAAATCTAGATTCTCTTGGGTAAAT
>JAOXJP010227872.1:0-11224 GCA_025762735.1 Platanus orientalis | reverse complement strand
TGTAGCAGCCCTATAAGTGATGTGTCCAGCATCACCCATAGCTGTAAACTTTTAGGTCTACAAGAACTGGATTATCAGATCTCTCCACATATTCCAATGTGTTTTACATCCTACTATGTTACTTGAGGACCACCTATCTCATCTCATGAGATTAAATAATTACCCATATAAAGAATCAAATACATGTGATGATAGAATAAATAAATAATTAATTAATCATACTTATATTTTATGTCAATAACTTTGTCAGGACACACATTTCCAACAAGTTATTCCTTACTGTACTCAATTTTTCACACTTACCTTAGTTTCTTTACTTTTCTCCCTTTTATAGGTGTGTGCTTTTTCGGTTACAAGTCTGTTACCTCGAATTCTATGAGGCCACGTGATCTTATCAGGAATATTCCCTAAGTTAGTTATGGGACACACGGGTGTGGGTCGTGCTTAGTGGGGAAGGCTCATCCGCCCCTTAGTCACTTTTCAGTTAATTTATCACTCAATGGTAGTCGGTTGGCATAGCGCTCGATCAACATAACATTCAGGTTAACTTATGGTGATCAGTCGGTATAACGCATGATTGGTATAACATGCGAGCTAACCTATGGTGTTCAGTCGGCATAACATTCGGCCTAATATGTAGTGTTTAGTCTGCATCAGAGGACTCAACATGTGGTAGCTCAGGTCATTTCCACCAATCGGTTGGTGCACATCCCTTACGATGTCTTTCTTGGTTGGACCTAGTGCCTCATGTTGAACTCAATCTGTATCACCCAACAATGGTAGCTAGTTTAGGAGCATCCTGTAGTTTGGTTTAACCGGATTGTTTGGGATCTTGTCTAGAGCTAGATATGTCATCATCATCTGCCCCCTCATTCCCTAGCCTGTTGGTTTGCTCGGGCATTGGGAATATGGAAGTTTGCTCGAGATGCTTGGCATGCTGTCGCTTTGGTTCTTGTTTTATCAAGCCTCACGTCGCCATTAATTCCCTATATGGCCCGTCACTTCCTTAAACACTTATCCTTGAGTGGTGCACTCATCTGATAGTGAATGACGCATGGAATGATCTGACAGTTAAGATGTGGGAGGCATTTCTGATAAATACAGCTAGTTTACCACCCAACTCTCCCATTTCACAAATTCGTTCTAATTGAGTCTTTGAGTTTACTCCCTTGCTTATGGTTGAGGTTGCTTGAAGGGTGATTCATCTTCTCATCCATCCGGAGGTAAACCATCTATTCCCTTTTGGTTTGTTTTGTTTTTAGTTAATTCTTCTCCCCTTTTTCTTTCTAGTGTCGGTCGTCCAGCCTTGGGTCATATCGAGGCCCCACTAGGTTTTTATATCATTCTCTTTTGATTCTTTCTTAGAGTACGACAGTGTCCTCCTAACTTGGGTGTTCCACCAGTTGATTTTTCTTTCCTTAATCGGGTTTTTAATGAACTCCTTGGAGTTCTTGGTCCCTCAGTTGGCATAATCTACACCCTCGGTTGTATGAGTACCGATATGGAGTCTTTTGAGTCTATGATGGCCCTGGATCACAACCTCATCCTAGAGGATCATCCTGAGTTGGCTGAGCCTTCAAGTTTAATAAGGGGGTCTCTCTTTTCTGACCTTCCGTACTTTGTTGAGGGGGTCACCTCTACACTATCTATCAATAGACTTAATGACCTTTTGGAAAATTTTCAAATTCCTCCCCAAGTTAGGCTAAGGGTCCCTAATCCAGACGAGTGGGCATGTGCCTATAGCCTTGGCGAGACTTCTTTTTACAAGTAGGCACTTGAGGAAGGGCTTTGCTTTCCCGTACCCCTGTTCGTTCGTCAACTCCTGTCCCACCTTTATCTCGCCCTCAGCTAGCTCATGTAGAAAGGGTGGAGGATCCTAATTGCTTGCATAGTCTTATGGTCCACTTGTAGTGGCAGTTAGGATCATCTGACAATTCCTGAATTCTTGTATTGCTATAAGGCAGTAAAACTCTTCTTTAGGTGGTGGTATTTTATTGCTCAGACACCCGATAAAGCCTTAATCACAGGTCTTCCATCCTCATAGGGGTTGAAAGAAGAGATTTTTTTTTATTTCTGGGGATGGATGGGAGTCTCACTCCTAGAAGAGCTATCCAACCAAGTCTTCAGCATCCCCAAGATATGGGGAAGACCTCATCAAGTAGGTGAACTTTGTTGCCTTGTTTTATTTTTCTTTTTATTATTTCTAAGCCTGTTGCTTTCAGTTTTTGGCTAAGTCGCCACTATCCGAGGAAGAGCACTTTAGGTTGGATCGTGCCTATGCTCAACTTATCAGAAACTACTCACTCTTGGTGAATCAAGAGTCGCTTTCATCACACTTGTTCGGTCCTGAACATCTTCTAGCCGAACACCCTCAACTTCTCCCAACTGAGTGTCCTGAGGGCACCGCCCAACCATCATGTTATTTTTGTAGTTCTTTCCCTTTCAGAAGCTCTTTTCTTCACTCAATATATACATTTTTTGCTTTTAACTTCAACTTATGTAATTGTGTGTGTGTTCTCAAATATGTCTGCTCGCCCCTCTAAGGGAGCCCTGGCTAGGGTCTCAGCCAAGAATTCCTCTGCTGCTGCGAACAAACATCCTCGGTTCAATGTACATTGAGCGATCGAGAAAGGTAGATCTGAAGAGACATCTGCTATTGCTGCCCTGGCTCAACCTCTTGTTCCTGCTCCTCCTGCCCCCTTTATCGTGGATCTAGAGGTTGGTCTTGACACTCTTCCTGATTTTGATGACTGCACTATTGATCTTCCAAGGTATAGACCCAGCGAGTAAAGTGACAAGGGAAAAGGACAACTTGTCCTTCTCTCCTTAAAGTTGTCGATACTACTGCCGGCTGCCTAAGCTCGATCCTCTCCAACAAGGACTTAGATAGCTTTAAGGGAACCTCCTATGCTTCTTTGGTGAGAGGCACCCTTTTTGAAGTGGGGAAGATAAGTGCTAATGTCGGTCATCCGTTCCTGTTCATTATTTTTGAGTTCTATTTATTGACTATTTTTTTTTGTCTTTTGTAGGTCCCAACGAGGGTCGCCACCATAGCAAGCTGTTAACTCGGCACATAGATTCATGTTGACGAGCTTTAAAAGAAGCTTGTTGAGGCCAATGTTGATCAATCTACCCTTGCAAGGAAACTCGCTGAGATGAAGAATTCTTTGAAAGGGACCAAGGCCACCTTGGGGGAGACCTGTGACTAGCTGGAGTCTGAGAGGATGAGGCCTGCAGATTTACAAAAGGCTCTTGATGACCTACGGGCTTTTGTAGTGGTCAAGGAGGAGGCTGCTGAGGTAGTAGTGGTTGCTTTCAAGTCTTCTGAGGCCTTTGAGGATGACACCTCAAAGTATTATATAAACAACTTTGAGACTCTTTGCCAGCGTGCTCTTAGGGAGTACCCTTTGCTTGACCTATCCATGTTCAATGTGATGGACAAAACGAGCTCGATTGGTCCTAGTGTCGAGGATGAGGGAAGGTGAAGCCTAGGGGGTGGACGAAGTCACTTCCCTACCTTGAACAAGAATCATCACTCTTTTCTTTTGTATGGGCCGAGGGCCACTTCTTTTTTTTTCTTTGCTTTTGTTGTTTTGTTTTTGTTTTTGTTTTTTAATTTTTTAATTTTTTAATTTTTTTGTTTTTTTATTTTTTTCTAAGGTTGAGGACCTAATTCCGCCCTTATATATATATATATATATATATATATATATATATATATCAAATGGAACACCTTTCTTTCTTTTATAGTTGTGTTGTATGAATTTCCCTAAGTTTTGAAGCCCCTGTAGACTAGAGGTCATCTTTGTCAGTGCTCGACGCTTGTTGTAGATCGTTTGTAGACTGAGGGATTCATTATAGATCGTTGTAGACTAAGTGTCATTTTTCTGGACTTGGCCTTTTTCATGGTTAGTCCGTCCTTCTAACACCGCTTGGGATTCATTGTAAATCGTTGTAGACCAAGGGTCATTTTTCCGGAATTGGTCATTTTCATGGTTTGTTCGTCCTTCTAAAATTGCTTGGGATTCCTTGTAGATTGTTGTAAACTGAGGGTCATTTTTCTGGACTTGGCCATTTTCATGGTTAGTTTGTCCTTCCGACACTACTCAGGATTCATTGTAGATCGTTGTAAACTAAGGGTCATTTTTTCGAACTTGGCCATTTTCATGATTAGTCTGTCCTTCTGTACTGCTCGGGATTCATTGTAAACCGAGGGATTCATTGTAGATCATTTTCTAGACTTAGCCATTTTCATGGTTAGTCCATCCTTCTAACACCGCTCAGGATTCATTGTAGATCATTGTAGATTGTGCTACACACATTAGCAAACTCACGAATTTTATTATTCCATAACCAAAATTACATGCTCATTGGTAATACCTTTTTAGATGCTTAATGTTTCACGATCGGGGTAGAGGTTTTCCCTCTAAGGTCTTTGGGTAGTAGGTGCCCGCTTAGGGAGACCTGCTTACTCGGTATGACCCTTACCAATTGGACCCTAGCTTGCTGTCATTCAAGAGTTGTGTAACCGTGCTCACCTTACGGAGGACTAAATCCCCATTGTTGAATCCCCTAGGTTTGACCTTTGCATTGTAGTATTTCATCATCCTCTACTACTAAGCTGCCACATGGAGTGATGCTTCTACTCTCTTTTCTTCCACAAGGTATAGGTTCAATCGTAACTCTTTCTCTACTTAGTTTCTGACTGTTGGGTTCTGAGGCTTGCCAAACTAATTTCAACGGTTATGACCGCTTCACTTTCGAAGGCTAGAGCGAAGGGCGTTTCCCTAGTTGATCTTCATGGTGTAGTTCTATATGCCCACAGGACCCCAGGTAATTCTTCATGCCATGAACCCTTTGACGCTTCAAGCCTAGTCTTAGTCATCTTCAATATTGCTCTGTTGGTTACCTCCACTTGACCATTGGCTTGAGGTGTTAGAGAAGAGAAGTGGTTCTTGATGTCTAGCTGAGAGTAGAAATCTCAGAAATGTGAAGTGTCAAACTATTTTCCATTGTCTATGATTATCACCTATGGTATGATAAACCAACGCACTACAGACTTTCAAACAAAGTCTTGTATATTTCCCTTAATGATGGTTGTGAACGCCTCAGCCTCTACCCACTTGGTGAAATAGTCAATAGCTACTACAAGGAACTTCTTTTACCTTTTTGCTATCGGGAGGGCCCCCACTATGTCTACCCCCTATTAAGTGAAGGGCCACAGTCCCATGATGGATGTAAGCTCCTTATTGGGCTGCTGGGGGATGTTTGCAAATATCTTGCACTTGTCATACCTTTGAACATAATTTATCAAATCTACTTGCATGGTTGGCCAAATAATACCTTGCTCGAACAAGCTTATGTACTAATGATCGGCTACCCATTTCCACATATTCCCTCATAGATCTCCCTCATGGTGTAGTCCACTTAGGATGACAACAGACACCTTAGGTACATCATGGTTAAACTATGTTTGTAGAGGGTGTCATTTATCAGGGTATATTGGCTAGCTTTGAGTTTAATCATTCTGGCCTCTCTTCAGTTTGGTGGGAGTTCCCCTATTTTGAGAAACCACATGATTGGGGCCACCCAGTTGTCTTCCATCTCGCTCGTCCAAAAATTTTTAATCATCATACTCTTTGTGTTTGGTTTGGTGAATTGACCCACTGGCAGTCGATTTGTTGTAATGTACCTATCATCGGATGCCAGTCGAGCAAGTTGGTTGGTGTGTTCATTTCTGATTTTTGGGGATGTGTCAAATTTTGAATTTGTCAAATTGGGGTATGAGATCCCTTACCCTAGTCAAATATCCTTTCATCTGGTCATCTTTGGCTTTGTACTCACCCGTCACTTACCCTTCAACTAGCTTGGAGTCGGTGTAGATAGTGATCCGACTAGCTCCAATGTCCTTAGTAGCATTTTAGCCAAGGATTAATACATCATACTTTGCTTCATTGTTCGTTGCCTTGAACCCGAGTCAAATCATATATTTGATCTTGATCCCTTCCGGGGTAGTCAGGAGTAGGCCGGCACCACTGGCTGAGGCGGTTGAGGATTCGACCACGTGAAGGGCCTAGCTCACTCCCAATAGGGTTCCTTCGTCTAGTTCTAGTGAAGTTAGCTCTGCTAGGAAATCTGCAAGTACTTGTCCCTTTACCACGGTCCTTAGGTGATAACGAATGACAAAATTCTCTAAGCTCTACAACCCACTTGACCATTCACCCCAAAACTTCCAACCTCTATAATACTGCTCTTAACAGTTGATCGGTCAACACCACTATAGGATGAACCTAGAAGTAAGGTCTAAGCTTCCTTGTCGTGGTCACCAACGTGTAAGCTAACTTCTCTAAGGGTGGGTATCTCAACTCAACATCATGGAGGGCTCTACTGATGTAGTACACTAATGTCTAGATATGCCACTCATCTCAGACTAAGATAGAGCTCACGACTATCTTAAATAATGGAAAGTATAGGTAAAGGTCTTCTCCTTGGACAGTCTGACCGAGGTGGGGCAAACTCACCAACTGTTCTTTTAAGTCTCAAAATGCTTAGTCGGACTACTCGGTCCACTCGAACGTTCTCTTTAAGAGGCAAAAGAAAGGAAAACACTTATCTATGGATCTAGAAATGAATCGACTCAGAGCTACTACCTGTCCAACTAACGGTTGCACTTCTTTGGTGGTACATGGAGGCATCATGTCTAATATGGCTTTTATCTTCTCGAGGTTGGCTTTATGTCCTCTGTGTGAGACCATAAAGCCTAGGAACTTTCCTGCCAACCCCCAAATGCGCATTTGGTAGGATTGAGTTTCATTTGGTACCTTCCTAGTGTGCTAAGAGTTTCTTCTAAGTCATCTAAATGCTCCTTGGCTCTTAAGATTTTTTCCAACATGTCATCCATGTAAACTTCTAGATTCCTCTTGATCTGTGCTATGAACACCCAATTTACCAATCTCTAATAGGTGGCCCTTGCATTATTTAATCCGAATGACATGACCTTGTAGTAGTATATCCCTTTATCTGTCACGAATGACATTTTTTCTTGGTATCCTTTTTCCATCCGAAGTTGGTTGTACCTTGAGAAAGCATTCATAAAGCTGAGTAGTGCATGTCTTGAGGTAGAGTCAACGAGTGAATCTATCATCAAGAGTGGGAAGTTGTCCTTGGGATAAGCTTTATTGAGATCGGTGAAGTTTATGCACATCCTCCACTTCCCGTTGCTCTTCTTGATTAGGACTACATTGGCTATCTAGTCGGGGTAGGTGATATTGTATATGAATCCAACCCTTAATAGTTTGTCAACTTCCTCCATGATGGCTTGATATGTATCGGCTGCAAAGGTCCTTTTTTTCTGCCTGACCGACTTTACTGAAGGATCGACACTTAATTTGTGGGTAATCACCTTCGGATCAATTCCTGGCATGTCGGCATGGGTCCATGCAAAGGCGTCTTTGTACTTGGTGAGGAGCCTTTGCAAATGGATTTTCAATTCCCTAAAAGCTTCTTTCGAACTTAGTTCATTTTGGTCTATCCAGATCAATGTTTAAGTCCTCCAAGTCTTCTATAGGCCTGGTTTGCTTTTGTCCAATGTCTCTCTTCTAGGTCATCAATGGTGAGGGTCTCCTTTAATCCTTTAACTCTTAGAGATGCCATATAACATTCTTGGGAAGTTGTTTGGTTGCCTTTAACTTCTCTAACTCCCTTGATCGAGAAACACATCAACAAGTGATAGATGGAAGTAATGGCTTTCATTCAGTTTAGTGTTGGTCGGCCGATGATGGCATTGTACGCCGAGGGGCAGTCAGCAACTAGGAAGTCCACCGCCTTAGTTACTTGTCGAGGGGTATAAATTATCTCTAATGAAACCCACCAAGGGCGTTGCTATCAGTTGGATCTTGTCTTTTCCAATCCCCATTTGCTTAAAGGCAGACATGTATAAGATGTTGGTTGAGCTTCTGTTTTCTATAAGTACCCTCTTGGTTCAATGATTGGCTATGACCAACGTGACTTCTAGAGCATCATCGTGTGGCTGTTGTACTCCACGAGAATGACATTGCTCTAAATTAATCGTAGAGGGGGGTGAATATAAACCATAAGAAAAGATTATAGTAAAGAGATAAGTAATCACACAATACAAACCATAAGAAAAGATTTATAGTGATTTGGTACTCCGGCCCACATCCACTCTTCTAAAGCTCACTACTGAGCTTAGGTATATTTCATTTGGGTACTATTACAACCTAGGTCAATATACAAACCTAACTACTTTCTCATAAGCAAACTAAACAACAACACTTGGTGTCTCTGGTGAGTGTGTACTACTTCCGGTGTCTTCGGCTGTGGTAGTCAAGCTTTTGGTGTCTCCGGCAGAAGCAAAGCAAGAACAACAATGAATATAAATGCAAAGTTAAGTAAATATTACCACAAGTTGGTTGATGTTGTTAGTTACACAATAGTGGGGTGCTCTTTGTTGAGCTAGTTTACCTTAGCTACCCACAAGCTCCAAGTACTTAGCTTTAGTGCTCCTTAAGCTTTGCCAAATATGAGTTTCCTCTAGGGAAAGTGCTCACTACAACTTCTCTGTAGTAGTATAGTAGTGCTCAAGAAGAGAGAAAGATAGAGAGAATATAGTATAGTATGCTTGCTACTCAAGCTCAAAATCTTTGGGCAATGGAGATTTTCTCAGTGGAGAAGGCTCTCAAAATAGTATGCTTTTTAGCTCTCTGTAAGAATGTTTGGAGTGTTGGAGATTCTTTACCCTAAAGGTAAAATATGCCTTTTATAGTAGTGAAGGGCACCCATGGCCTTGGGATTGGAATATTTTATAAAGGAGAGGATTTTGGGCCTTTAGATATGAAAAATGGAGCTCAAATTTTAAAAATCTCTCATTGGATTTCGTGACTTGACAATATTCCAAAAATTTCCTCCAAACCAATTACTTGATCTACAATTGATTTGGGCTCAAAATCGATTTCGGATCAAGTAATCGATTTTGACTCTTGCACAGACTCACAATCTATTATGAGATCTGAAATTGATTTCAAGTCTAAGTAAATTTCTCAAAACTCAATCAAAATTGATTTAGGCAAATGGGTGTTGGGATTGGGAGTTTCAATCTGAGACCAAACTCATAAGCAAAACCGATTACGAGATCCGTAATCAATTTTACTAAAATCGATTGAGAGATCTACAATTAGTTTCAACTCTCAGTTTTTGAAAAATTGATTTGATCACATGTGGGGGTTCTATCCTTGGGTATTTTGATTTGGGCATATGTGAGAGACCTAAACCAAGTTTGGATTCATTTTAAGGCATTCAAAATACTATGCATGTATGCTTTATACCTTCCTTGGTAGACCAACTCTCTGGTCTTGGGTCTTTAGTCCTTCTTGGCTTCATGTGTTGAACTTGTGAGATCATAGGACACTTACAAGACTCCTCCCATTACCCAATTAACCATGGGATAGACATACATCAACAATCTCCCCCTTGTCAATTCCATGGAAAAACCCAAATACACATAGATATACAATATACATGGTTCCCCACAACCCAAATATATAGACTCAAAAACTACACAAGATTAAACATTTCAACTCAATAACTTGATCTTCATCACTTGTGCTTTGAGTCAATAAGGCCTACAAACATAACCACAAAACAACCATATTCCTTATGCCAAAAGACTAAGATATGAACAACATAAATGTACAGTAGCAAACATGAGACAATATATAAAATATACAAAAAATTACATGTCAAGTTGTTTTGTTTTTGGGTCTCTCACTAAAGTGTGTAGTGTCTCACTAATCACCCTATGTCTCACTTATGTTTCTCACCCTATGTGTAGAGTGTCTCCCCCTCACTCTCCCACTGCCACAAACCTCATGTGGATTTGACTAACTCTCCCCTGTTTTGGTAAGAATTGACAAGAAAGTATAAGTACATAACAAGCCAAATAATGTAAGAGGAAATAGGCAATAAGAAGATATTTCATTAAAAAAGGTTAATGCCCATAGGGCTACAAACAAGCCTACTAGGGGACTCCCCTAGGTATAAGATATGGAGATATAAAAAAATCTAACATCAAGCCCCTATAGGGCATAACCATCTATACAAAAGAAAATATGTGGGTGAAACCAAAAGTCAGTCACACTCAAAGTTAGTGCTCGTAGTAGTAATGACCTGATCAGCTCCTGCCTCATCATCATCATCATCTCCATCATTGTTCTCCTCCTCATCATCCCCATCATCACCATAGTCATCACCATCATTATCTCCATCATCCACATCTCTAGCCATACTAGCCACAACAGATTCACCACCACCTGCTACACCACCAACTGCACCTGCCACTGTTAGGTTTATGTATTGTCAATCCCATGTCAAAACAGTTGAGTTGTACAGTAAGTGTCAAGTCTAAGATAGTGTTTCAAGATCGGAAGAAAGATAACAAAGATGGACTAAAGACCTACAAGATCAAGACAAGTACCAAAGATGAAGAACAAATTCAAGATCCAGGTTGAAAACTCAATGCAAAGAAGTTAAAGCTAAAGACTGACAAAAAAAGGCTCAATAGATGCTCATGACATGCACTAACCTCAAAAAAAATCCACACTTAGCACTATGCACTAAAGCCACTAAGATTAAACATAAGATTAAGTGTGAGGTGCTAAAAAGGGCCAAAATACATTTGTAGCTGTCCCAAAAAGATAAAGGAGAAAGACCCAAAACCAAAAAGATGGGATAGGATAAAGTGCAGAAAAATAGTAGACCCTAATCGATCATAAGATTTGTGATCGATTACGGCTGATTGATCACAAGTCAGATTTTAGGCAAAAATAAAAATTCCCAAGAATTGTGATCTCAAGACTTGATCGATCATAGAAAAAGTGTGATTGCTCACAACCATAGGTTTCACAAAAAATGGTTTCTATTTTTGAGATTTTAATCCGACTTTTCTTAGGACTTGTCCTTTAGAAAGTGTTCTAATCCTATGGACTTAAATGAAGCTTAACTCTATAAAAGGGTAATAATACCCTAGGTTTCAAAGTAAGAGCAATTAATGAAAAAGAAGAAATCTTGTCTGAGAAAATGACTAGTTTTGAAAGTCGGGAAGTCTGTGTGCTTACTGCTTATTTGATCTTGTGCCATTGAAAATACTTGAGTGATCTATCTCTCTGAGCATACTACATGATATATCAAAAGAAGAGAGGTTTATTGG
>JAOXJP010227871.1:0-11225 GCA_025762735.1 Platanus orientalis | reverse complement strand
GGGGGGGGGGGGGAATCAATTCACTTTTTGGAGGTTTTTGATTCCCCCTCCTGAGTGTCCCATCAGGGAGTGTGGCGCAGAGGATTTCAGACCCAATGTAACGGTGTCAAACAAAAGCATATCAGTTTTAACATAAATATAATGAAAGGCCTCAGATGAGGCACTCGACGAGGTCTCAGATCAATTCTCATTCTCATCTATCTTTAACCTCTTGATTTGTCTAATTTTTTTTCTTGATTTGTCTAATTTTTTTTATGGTATCAGAACAGCAAGACTAGCGTTGCTATACTTCACAGATCTTAATGGCAGCATCAGCCCCAGCAATCTCCTCTTCTCCTGCTTCTTCAACCACTGCATCTTCACAACAGTCTTAACCACCTACCCGATTCTGTTAACTACTTAACCACTTTTAACTTCTTTTGAACCTTCACTCTCCTTTATTTATTTATTTTATTAATGATGAATTTTGTTGAAGAAGCAAAAATCAAAGAATACGGTAACACCCAACAAACACTACTCTTAACATTCCGGAATATAATCCGCTAGAAACATTTCATCTTGAATTAACCCCCTCCTAGCAATCCTATCAGTCAATTCACTCTCCTTTACCTTAACAAACTCGGCTCACCAAACTTCGGGCCCTAATCTTAAACCCTAATAGCCCATGAGCCAAACCTACTCTTACAGTGCTAAAGATAAAGAGTCATATCTATATATGTAAGATCCTCAACAAGCTCAATTGGAGAGGCTCAGGCTCAAACAAGATTCATGTTCAGCTCATCACGAGCCAAGTTAACTAAGTTCATTGAGAGCCCTAGCCATCCCCTTCGGATTAGGTACGCGTGCTTAGGTGCAAAAGTGGTGCTAAAAGCACTTGGGCCGGACACATCAATCCTGAAAAGTGAAAAGCATACCCCAAAAAGTGTAAATCACTTTTTCAGGACTGATGTGTCAGGCCCTGGTGCTTTGAGCACCTCTTTCCCACATCTTTTGTGTGCACCAAATCTGAGGCCCACCATCGGGCTCGGGGGAGGTAGATTAGTTTGAAAGATTAGTCATTGAGCGAAGAGATCTAGCCATCTAGGTGATCAGGGGATCTACTACATGACATCTTTGGAGGAAGCCAAAAGGGCTACATGTGTTGGGCACGTCACATTCTTCATATGTATGTGAATTGTAATGTGAAATCAGCTTGAATCACTTTGCCGCATGGCTAATTTTTTTCTGGCTCACAGGATTTGGTGCATCCCCTTAAACAATGCCCAAAGTCCGCCCTGCATCAGGGGTGAACACATCGGCACCGAAAATTGAAAAGCATCCCCCCAAAAGTGTAAATCACTTTTTGACATTTATCTGTCCACATCTGATGCAGGACCGACCTTAGGCATTCTTTAACGGGTGTACCAAATCTGCACCACTTTTCTGGGTATTATAATTAAAAAAATCTTAAGATGCAAAGGACTTGAAGACAATGGAAGAGTTGTGCATCATTAGTCTACATGACTAAGATAAGAGATGCCACCAAGCCTAGGTGACCGGGCTGACATTCAGGGGTAATGTTAAAATGCTTGACCCATACTAACGTTGTCAAAAATCCCCAAACCTCTTTCTTTCTCTAATTCTCTTAGCCCAGTCTGGTTGCCATGAAAAGGTTTTCTCATGAAATTTTTTTCTTGAGAAATCATTTTTAAACTGTTTGGTTGCCATGAAAAGTTGGTATTCTCATGTTTTACTCATGATTCTTTTCTTGTGGAATTTTTTTTCTTCTTCTTTTCTTTTCATTTCTTTCTATACAAGTCAAGGCAACCAGACCGGGCCTTACGTTTGGAGAGAAACTAAGAGAATAGAATACAGTTTGTTGTACTTTGTATAATTCTATTACCTTTAAACCTTTTAATAATATTTTTCTTTTTGAGTAGAGAAAAGACTCCAAAAAGAAAAACAAAACGATCACAGGAGAAGAGGAATCGACAAGTCAATCATAGGGAACACACAGTGGCTGTGGCATCTTGACAGTTTACCACACGTAACTGTCATTGATTGAGATAACAGATTGATTATTTATTATGTCATTCCTTGGTAGAAAAGAAAGGGTTTTAGGATTCCATGAGATGGGTCGTATTCTCCAGTCAATCTCACTATTAGTTTTTCCTTCCACTCAAAACCGTGCTTTCTCATACCTTACCCTTTTTAACTAATTTAGTTTAGAAGCAGCCTCCCTATTTTAACTTACAAAAGATGAAGATTAATCCTTAAATCTATGGGCAAGTTGGGACATTGGTTTAAGGGTTACCATTTGATCTTGTTCAAATACTTCTATAACAGAAAATTCATTGCATCTAGCATTTACAGTTGTTCTCTTTTTGTTCTTATTAGTTGTCCTTGATCAATTCTTGTAAATCAGGCAGATTAATTAAAATTATTTTAATTCATTTTACCTGAAAAAAGATCTTTTAAATCAAGAAGATTAAAATGAATGGGCTTTGTATAAAATACATATCCCCTTGGAATAAGAAATATTGACAAAAAATTCAAGGGTTTAGAATGGAATCTTATAAGATTTTTGAAGTTCCTTGAATAAAAGTCATCATTAGATGGAAATATATACATGATAAGAGTGCATTCGAATCATTCATTCCTTTATTCCCCTCTTTTCGAGCTAGTGATGAGTCTACTATTCAATTTGGTTCAAGTCTTCACATGTCTTTCACTTCTTACTCTAAACTACTATAATGCTTATCCATTTCTAGAATCACTAGAACATTCATTTCTATTAACGACTTGCACAATACATAACTTTTTCAGATTGTTATCTAGCTCTTTTCCTTTCCAACGACTTCATCAGGAGACCCATCATTCAATTTTAGTGTTTGTTCGAGAAGGCTCACGGTTTTCCTTTCTCCATGTTCTGATAATATTTATGTAGAGATCACTTTTTTCTTTGGGTCTAGACAATCTGTGATTAAGCTAATTTTTAGGGCTGTGGTGTCACACATCTTTTCCTTTTCCCAATATCTATGAGCTCGGATCTTCCTCTGCAGTAGTAAGTTAAAATGCATTAATGTGAAGCTGTCCTCAATACAATGACATGTATACACAAAAATTAATACTCCAACCGAATTTGGATGGGAGTTCTAAACTTTTCTATACATGTCACACTGTAGACACTTGTTACTAGTTAATGTAGTTTAACTTACTACAGAGGATCTACCTCGCATACAATATGCTGATATTTTTAACCCAGGTTACATTGGATTGGAGATATTAGCCAGAGTAACAGTCACCCTAAAGAAGTAAAAAAAAGAATAAAAATTTAATTGATAAAAATGTTTTTTTCTTTTTTTTGGGTGGTAAAAGGGATAAGGATTAAGGAAAGCTTACAACGACACAGCAGAAGAGGTCTCTCCACAGAGGGACCATCTAACACAACCCATACTCATATTACAGTCATGAAGAGTTTGTTGGGCTAGAATATGAGCTTTCCTGTTAACAACCCTACTGATCTTTACAAGATGAAGGTGGGGCTTTGATTGGATAAGAGCCTTGCATTCCACAGAAATATGGCAGAGGTTCCAAGGACATGATACAAAACTCCCTTGAACGGTGTTTATGGTCTACTCCGCATCGGATTCCAAAATGAGTTTATGGACCTGTAATTGATCGGCCAGCCTCAGACTAAGGAGAATTGCTTCCATTCTGCACTGAGAGAGTCCTGCCAGTTATCTTTACGAGATCCTGCCCCCACCCATTTGCCAGATAAAAATGTTCTTATTAGTCACAAATGTGTATATCAAATAAACTCCCCAATTTATTGACCCAAAAAAATCCCAATTTTGTTATAATAGAATGGTTTATAGGTAGTAATCGGCTTTGCCTTTAATTGTAGCAAAATCTCATTTTGATTTATTGATTTTATTTGTACCTGAAGGGTCCCTTCCTCATAAAGTTGACCTTCCATTAACCGTTCCATTCAGACATGGGTTCTGGAACAAAAAATGGAACAAAACACATGCGTACCCTATAAATGAAATCATTTAGCCAGTTACATAGAATGGACATCGAAGTACCACTACATGGGTACTTCAACACATTCTCTCAACTTTTCTTGGACCTGATTGTCCACTTCAGGCACATATTCCCAACCATTCATGTAAGTTCGTATTCTCCTTCATAATCCTTAGATGTGTAGATCCAAGTTGCTTATATGATTCCGATAGGCCATGGAACTAGGGTTTGATGGTGGGTCCATCTGCATCTAGTTCTAAAGTTATCTCATCACCTATCTTTTTCACTCAGCAAAAAATAAATAGATAAATAGATAAATAAAATAAGAAAATAAGATAAAGAAGACAGAAAAATAAACATGATTCAGAAAACTTGCATTCTGTAGAAGTGGCTATGAAAGAGACTACATGGAATTGACAACCACTAGGTTCACTGTTCCTGTTAGATTCTTAAAATGCCCAATCTAAGGGTGCCTTTGATGATAACATCCATTCATATGACATTGTTGTGAATTGAGGAACAGTGAACCTAGTGGTTGTCAATCTGAGGACGCCTTTGTTGTGAATTGATGAAGTACTTGAGTTAAAGGTGGATTAGGAAAGAATACATATTAATTATGTGATAATAAAAGGTTTCTACCTCAGTGAAGAAATGAGTTAACAAGAAAAAAAAAAGAAGAGCAAAAAACCCAAGAGAAACATATGAACTAGCAACTAATTTCTAGGATTGATGTTGATTTAGATGTTGAAGAAAGGTAACTGATTGATACATTTATAGGAAGATACTGAGAAATTAACAAACAAGAATGGTATTTCAGGCATATTTCATCAACAAATTGCAATTAATTGCCATGTAAGTAATAAATTGTTTCTCTCTACTCATCTTGGCTTTGATTGTTTTGACTTGCATTGACTCTAATTGTTCTAGTTTCATTTGAGAATTTCTGAAGTTACCTGTTGATGGAAGAAGAATATTTGACATTTGTGGGCATATCGTACAAGGCTAAGGGCATAGTTGCATAGATGCTTCTAGTTGATAGGCTATAAAACTGTATATTCCAGAGATATTTCTTACTTATATTGCATCCAAAGGAGATTTTCATAGTCTCCAATCTTCTAACTGTTTGGAGAGAATATATTCTTTTATTAACATAATATTTCTTTATTTTATTTCTATCAACCAAGTAACGACAAGTGTCCTACCATGGTATCCAATACTTCTTAACGTTAAGGAGTAACTAATACAAAGAGAAATGGCTCTCCATTTGATCATTAGAGCTTATGACCATAAATGGAAACGCCACCATCTTCCCACTTGGTCAATATGGTTTCAAGTGAATAATTATCATTTATTTGTTGTGTGGTTAATACCAAATAAATGGCTACTCTAGCACACCAAATGCTCATCATCATACATTTGGACCTTTTGGTTGTGCAGCTAATCTTGTATCCATGACTATTCTAGCACACCAAGTATATTAGTTGTGCCTAATCCTGTGTCCACAGTTATTCCAACACAAAAAATCGAGAAATTATAATCAATGAATTTAAAGATGACTAGAGCTCACCTCTTAATCTCATTGACATTACATGCCTTCTGAAATTAATCATTATAATTGATTTGCTCAATAGATTGACAATCATCACATCAAAAGGCACATAGTCTACTATGATCTCTTATAGATATCAAATACATAAATATATTAAAACTTTATATACTTTCTTCTTAGCCTCATAGCTCCATTCTTTATCACTTGAATGACAACTTGATTATCATTCATGATTATAATCAACTCATATGACACATCATTGATTTTTAAGTATCCCAAAAACCTTCTAATTCATACAGCTTCTATGGTTGTCATGCTATAAGCGATGAATTCTGCTTCTATCATGGATTTTGCTACACATCCCCACTTTTTGCTAGTCCATGAGATTGCTCCTCCTTTACAGAGAAATACATAATCAGTCACAAACTTTCTTTCATATAAATCTCCTGCATAATTGACATAATAAAAACCTATTAATTTTAAATCATTACATTGATAAGTCAATTTATAATAATTGGTTCCTTGAATAGATCTAAATATCTATTTTACTATTTTTTAATGCTCCAATCTACGCTTACTTTGATATCTACTTACAAGACTAATAACACAGGTCAAATCATGTCTTGTACAAAGTATTATGCATATAATACTATTAATGGTTTGTGCATAATGAATATATTTTAATTTATCTAGTTCCTTTTGATTAGCGGTTGACATATTTTTTCTTAATTTGGTTCATTTAGATACGGGTGTTTCTACTAATTTATAATTTATAATTTTAAATTTCTTTAGTGTTGATTTTAGATAGTTTCTTTGTGATAAATATATAGTTCGAGTTTTTTCATCCCTTTTTGTTTTAATACCCAATACAAAGTTAGCATCTCCTATATTTTTCATTTCAAATTTAGAAGATAACCATTATTTTCGTTTATGAATTAAATAAATATTATTTCCGACTAAAAATATATTATCTACATACAATACCATTATAAAAAATGTACTCCCACTATTTAATTAATTAACAAAATGATCATATGAATTATGTGTGAAACCAAATTCAATAATAACCTTGTAAAAAATATAATATTACATCATAGAAGTTTGTTTTAAATCATATAATGTTTTAATAAGCATGCATACTTTATTTTCTTGTTCAGGAATTTTATATCCCTCAAGTTGTAAGATATAAATTTTTTCATTAAGTTCATTAATTAGAAATATTATTTTTACATCCATTTGGCATAATCTTAAGTCAAAGTGTGCAACTAATGCTGATATTATTCATATTGAGGTGAACTTTATTACAAGTGAATACATTTCGTCATAATCTATGCTTTTTTTATGTGTGTATCCTTTAGCTATAAGTATTACTTTATATTTATCTCAGATTCTCAGGTTCCAACTCATTTTAATTTCTTTTTCAATACCCACTTATAATCTATGTTTTTTTTAATCCTTTTGTAGGTCCACTAGTTTTCATACTTTATTTTTTATTTATTAAATCCAATTATTCTTTTATTGTTTCTTTCTAATTATTACTAGCTGATGCTTCGATAGCCTTTTTATAATTTATCAACTAATATATTTCATCATCATTAATAAATGAATAAAATTCTTTTATAATCTCATCTTCTTCGCATAATAAGGCATAACAATCTTTATAAATTCTAGTTAGATTCATCTCCTTGTGAATTTTACCTAATGTATCATATTTAGGTATAGGTGCTGGTTCTATTTCTTTTTCTATGTTTTTCTCTTTTTTCATTTTCAAATAATTTAAACAACTTATCTATTATGTTAATTGATCTTCTAAAAAGGCAGCATCACTGCTTTCTATCCTTTTTATTTCATTTGATTTATAGTTTATGAATCTATATTCCTTAAAATTTTCTAGATAACCTATGAATGTATACCTTAAAGTTTTATTATATAATTTCATTGTTTGTTAGGTCGAGATCCAAATATAAGCCAAAGACCCCCAAAATTTTTAAATTTGATAGATTTGGTTTTCTACCGGTCCACATCTCATAAGATGTCAACTTATTTATCTTTTAGGAATTCTATTAAGTATTTAAGTTGTAGTGTCCAATGCTTTACCCCCAAAATGAACTCTTAAATTGTAATGGTTTATTATTGACCTGACCATGTTTAATAATGTCCTATTCATAAGTTCCGCTCTATTTGTTGTGGTGTATAGGTCACGATGACTTGGTGCTTTATTCCATTTACTCTACAAAAATCATTAAATAAGTCAAATAAATACTCACCTCTTCTGTTATTTCTTATTATTTTTTTAATTTTTTCCTAATTAATTTTCTACCTTTAATTAATTTGTACTCTTTATAATTTTCAAATGCTTTGGACTTTCTTTTAATTAAATAAATTTTCCTATATCTAAAAACTAACAAAAATTTCATACCCCTATAGGTTTTAACATTAAAAGGCCCACATACATCAGAATGCAATATCTCCAAAAGTTTCACACTTTTTACTCTTTTTAAATGACAATCTTGACTTTTTTCCTCTTAGGCAAGATTCACATTTATCAAAATTGATATTCATTCTAGGCAACAAACCAGTAGTGCACATCCTATAAATTTTATCCTTATTGATATGCCCAAGTCTTAAGTGCCAATTATAAGCCTCATCATTAGTTAAAAAGAGAAAAAAATAAACAAAAGAAGACATCTTATTATTAATGCTTAAATGATACATCTCATCTGACTTGACTCTTTTTAACATAACTCTTCTATGTCACTCAATAGTCACTTTTACATTCCTAAATCTAATGTCAAACCTCTTCTCATCTAATAAGGGTATAGACAACACATTTTACTTCATATTTAGTGCAAAATGTACATCATTTAGTATTATATTAGTTGACTCATTGATGAATATCTTCAAAGTCCCAATTCCAAGTACTAGGTAATATGCATTATTTTTCATGAAGATCTTGTGCTCCCCTAGTTGTACTTTCTTCATATTAATAGAAGATCTTTGTTGTTAGAGATGTGCTGGATCAAAGAGGAATCAATCCACAAATGACTTAGATATAACACAAACAATGTCCTTAGTACTAAAATTTTCTTTCTTTAATTCAGGACAATTAAATTTAAGATGTCTAGGCTTGCCATAATTGTAACAATTACCTTTTGCAAAAAATTGTCACTTTTAAAAAAATTTCCCTTGGTTTATAATGTTTGGGGGATTCAACAAGACTAAGATTAACAATTAAGGCTTGAGAATTCTTTTTCTTTTTAACCCAATGTAAGTAAATTATGCATTGTCAAGGTTATGTTTGATAAATTAATAGCAATTACTACTAGTTTTCAAGACTTTGGAAGACTATGTAAAATTGTAGAAATTTGTATTTTTTTGGGGATAATATTTCTAATAGTTGCTAATTCTTTGGCTATCACATTTTTTTTTATTTATGTGCTCTACTACATTCTCATCACTATTCATCTTACAAGAGTAGTGTTTTTCTATTAAGACTTGAATGTACGACTCAAAAATTTGACCATAAGAAACATTAAAAACATCAAACATTTGTTTAGCAAATTTATATTCTTCAAAAAGTACTTCAATATCTGATTTTATGAAAGTCAATATATTAGTTCTAGCTATTTTATTTTATTTTAAATATTTATCATATTTTCTTCTAATATTAGTATTTGTATTTTAGTATGTGTTTCAAGAATAAGTGCGTCCAAAATATGGTCAACATTCTCCCTTTCTAGAATATGTCTTATTCTACATTTCCACATATTAAAATTACTTTCATTTAATTTTTATATTTTCCCTAACTCATTTACAACAACAGAACCATATGCAAACATATTTCAACAAAATTGTAGACAAGTATCTTAAGATAATAACATAAAAAAAGAATTAAAATATTATTCCCACTAATTAATGGTTATCTCAGGCATATTAATCAAACATCTAATATACAAAATTGCCATTAATTGTCTTAGGCTTTTAATCAAACATTTTAATTTACCGAAATAATAATAATTATTTTAATCAAATTACTATTCTATAGAATCACCAATAGATTAATCCACTTAAAAATAATATTACTGGTTTTTTTTTTTTTATTACTCTTGGGTTAGGAAAAACCTGGAATTTGAATAAATCTAAATATTGGATCCCAAAAAATTATTCTAATCCAAATTTTGTATTCAAATCAGAATTTTATTTTTATAAATCTGAAAGGACAAACCTAGGATTCACAATTAGTTAGAGTAGTTGGTGCTTCCAAATTAATTTTGAGTTGTAAGCCTTTTCAAGAACGAATTTCGAATCTGTCAAAGAAGAGGAACTGTGGAGATTTTTTTTTATGGCTAATAGGTGGAGATCAGTTGATTTTTTCAAGCTCATAGAGATTTCTTCAATCTTCTTATCTTCTTCTCCCTCTTTTATTTTGCTCTCTCGTGTGTACGAAAAGATGAATTTCTAGCCTTCTTGTAAACTAAATTTTTTTGATCTAGCGCACCTCATCTCACAAACTAAATAACAACAGAATGATCCCAATCACATTTGTGCTCTAACACCACTTATGAAAAAGTAATATTTGATACTTGTGGGCTCATCGCTCAAAGCTGAAGGCACATATGTTTCTAGTTGGTAAGCTACATTCTATAAAGCTATATCTTCCAAAGATATTTCTTACCCATATTGCATCCAAATGAGACTTTTTATATTCTCCAATATTTTAGCTGTATGGAGAGAATATATTTTCTCATTAATACAATCTTTCCTTATTTTATCTCTATCAACCAGGCAAAGACAAGTGTCCTGCTATGGAAATATAAAGAGAAACGATTCTTTCATTTGATCGTTGAAGCCTATGACCATAAATGGAAACTTCATCACCTTTATTATATATGCATTCTCTTGCATGATTTGATTCAAACAGGTCTAATAGTTCATGATTGAAAGGTGTTGGGGCGAATTAAACATTGTTCATTGAGGTGGTCTTTGGAGATGCAATATATGTTAGTTGTATCGTTACTAACATCCCATACTTCCTCTTTTCTCTCACAAAATCATTTGATTGTAACTTTGACAACTTGACTAAGCTTATCAATTCATAAAATGATTGGTATCCATTGTTGTAATTGACTCATTTCGTGACCTTTTGTCCATGAAACCATAAAAATCATCTTATTTCATATGTATTTAATATAAACTAGTTTTTTATCAAGCAATCCTCTTCAAACTACTTTAATTAATTTTATGAACACTAATCTCCCTTGCTTTAGTGATAGTAAACTCACAATTACTACACAATTTCAACTCATACATAGCATCCAATTTTAGTCATGGTATATGCTTTGAGTAAAAGTGTGGGCTCAAAAACATCTTAACATACATGTTCTCATTTCCCTTGTGAACCCAATTTATGAGAATTAAATGGTTGGAAAGTGTCTTGAATTCACACGCATCTTTCTGAAATGCCAATTTTGATGAGTAGGGTATTTTTGGGTTTTAAACCCACTTATGATGTAGGAGGCCAGGCCCATCACGGCAAAAGCAATTGAGGCCCAAATCCAATTAAGGTATATGGTAGGATTTAATATTTTGTTAAATTTGCTAAGCCATCTCATTTCTTTATTGACACGAAGAAGAGTAAGTTGGGCTCTTGTATTGCTCTGCATTTAAGGGC
>JAOXJP010227870.1:0-11225 GCA_025762735.1 Platanus orientalis | reverse complement strand
ATCACTTTTCGGTGCTGATGTGTCTGTACCCTGATGCCGTTTTCACAGTTCTCACAAGATTCGTTCTCACCTAATTTCTAGTGACTTCATCATGGTCCACACAGATTCTAATACCATGTATCGCATAATAACCTCAGGAAACCAGAAAGGATCGTCTCCTGTCCGTAAGTAATCTCGAGGCCATCAAGAGACATATACATACCCAAAAAAGTGAAAATCACAACTCTTGGAGGTATGTGTAGGTCTCCTAAAGCTACAAGATTACTTCAGGAAGGGAGAGAATCTAGAAAGTGTCATTCAAGGAAAATAACATTTATTACTGATGATGATTCATGAGGATCTATTGGCACCATTTTAAAAGTTTGAATGTAGATAAAAGACGCATAAATTTTAATGGGTCTAGAAATGGAATCATAAACAATGACACATGACGAAACCAGCATTACAATATGTGTTATTACAACTGGGACATGATAAGAACGAATAACTACTTGCACGAAGCAAACCAGGTTAGACCACTATACACTTCAAGACAGGTATCCGCTGTGACAAGAAAAAGTGACTGTAGTAGTGAAGAGGAGTGGAAGGTGGAAAGAACCACCCATGCGACGTGAAGAAGATGTTACAATTGCTATAACTAGTTAGATCAATATAAATAGGTTAGTAGAAGAAGAAAAAAAGATCTTCAACATTAATATCAAATTTTATTTTTATCTTAAGAGTAGGAATATGTTTATCTTAGGAGTATGAATAACGTAACTTAGTCTATAATTCAGTTCGAGGAAGGGTGAACCTGGCTCATTCCTAATTTATGTAATCATCTTGGTGGACATTGAACAGGGCAACCCCCTTTTTAGGAGGTTTACTGTCCCTTAGAACAAGTGAAACATTTATACTGTGCAATCGCTTAGTTGCATTAATAAATTTTGGTCTCTTTTTTGTTCTTTCCTTTTGAAGTTTTAGGAAAAATCTTCTTTGTTGAGGTATGTACCGAACCTAGCCCGGTACCCCGTGGTACCCATACTCGAGACAATGTGAGGGAAGAGAAATTGCTTCCACCAATAGGATCCTTTTGTTTTCTATTCTTCTTTCTCCATGTCGTGTCGTATATGATAAATTCCATCAAATAGGAAACTTCATGGAAGGATAGAAAATTCTTTTTGAAACTTTTTTTTTAAGTTCCTTCTCTAGTCCGTTCGATAGCATAAATTTCATATCATAGGAAACTTTGTGGAAGGATTGTAGACTTTTTCTTTCTTTCTTTCTTTCTTTTTCCGATTTTATTTTTCTTTGAAATCGTATGTAATGCTAACCACAATATAAGATAACTTTTATGGTCAAGTAGGAAGATTGTTTATGCCTTCGCCATCTAAATGGAGAGCAAAGATTCTGACATGTGGTGCAACTTGAAGTGCCATGATAGATAAATATGTAAGTTTTGAACATAGAAAATCACTATGCAAAAGGCCTCGCCACAACCAACTCAATTGCAAATAAACTTTCCTATAATTTAACATCTACATCATTGTTAGTCCTCCTAAGGGAGCATTTAGTTTAGTTTTCCTCGTCTCAGAATAGGCAACTTGTTTTATTGAAGTCATTTCCTCCATAGGTAATTAGATTACTTTGTTATAATCTTACCTAAGACAATTTTCCTCCACCTATTACCACTAGTATAGTATCGTGTAAGCTCTGTGGTCATTTTTCACTATTATTTTTTCTTCTAATAGCATTGTAAGTATTTTATTCTTTTAATAAAGTGTTGTCTAGCTTTTCTTTCCATTAATTATTGTTTATATGATTTGTAAGAGCATTTGTGGTCCTGAAATTGTCATTCTTGAGGAAAAAAAGAACCCATTGAGGGAAGAATCCTCCCCCTCTAAATAGCTTGATTCTTATCTGGTGGTTGACTAGATAGTTTGAAAGAACGTTTTCTAATAATTCTATTTGATTTGGGGACTGGAGTCATAGGAAAGAGTCTAGATATTGTGCCACTTGACACTAGCATGCTTGCGCAAACTGAAATCCACCCAGCACACATAGTTTGAACTAGTGCCTTGTGCAATAGTCCTGGTTGTAGTTGCATCAATGAAATTTACTATAAATGCAATGCAAAGTTTAGGCCGGATATTAGGGTATAGTTACTATGTACCATACTCCTTAATTTGTGATTTTACTCTTTCATATTTTCTTCCCCCACCCACCCTCCCTTATGTCTGGTAGTTTGTGTGTGCTTGTCACATTAGATGCCATTGTTAACATTGACTTGGAATCAGTTCCATTTTCTTCGAATTTGGGTTTTCATTGATGTAAAAACTTACACCTAGGATGAGTGGATGAATTTGAAGGTGCTATAGTGGTTTTATCCTATGGCAATATTTCGGATCTAAGGCCACAACACTAGTAAGGTTGGTTTTCCCACCTAAATCTAACCAAGTCTCATTTGCAAAGGGTTGGATCTACCATTGAAGGGGTCCAATTATTGCTTATTTTATTTTAAAATCAAACTGCAAATCTATCTATTTACCATAAGGACTTAAACATCTTCGACATCTATTCTTACCTATTCATATTCTTTTTATGTATTACTACAATAAATACACTATTTAATGCAAGAGATACATTCTTATTACTTTATAGTGGTCATGGATGTATATCCTCAATGTCGTCTCATCTCACTTGAATTTCTATTAAAACTACTCACTAGATAGGGATGGCACAATACCTCGCATCACCCTAACAATAGGGGTAGCCTCACCCAAGGTAAAAATATTTTAAACCATCCTATTCACCATTGAATGGGTGGGACTAAGATAGAATCGTGAGAACTTTGGAATCTATGAAAGGTTTCCACATGGCCTAGAAAGAGAAAGAAGATGGAGATTGAAAATTTTTAGATGATGACATGTGGTGAAAGGAGATTTCATGATAAACAGTTCCAAAACATGGACACATGACACAAAATGAGAAAATTTGGAGCATCAATAGCCTATAGTTATTTAACTACCCATTTTCAAATTTCAAAATCATGAGACAAAGCATGGAACAAATGGTGTGACACATGGAAGAGGTTTCATAACTGAATGGAGGTTGCTAAGACCATGGGATAAGTGGCAGCAAGGCATGAAGTCTAGATTTAGAAGATAACTGAAAGAAAATTGTCATTCTCTATCTATAAATAGAACATAAATTTGACATGGAACAAGGCTGATGTGGCAAGTGGGGCCTAAACCAAACAAGGGGTAGTTAGACTTCTTAAAAGGATGAACACGTAATAGAGAAAAAGAAGGGAAGAAACAAAATGTGAAAACAGTAAGAGGTTGCTACATCAGTAAAGCAATTTTAGATTTGAATGTGACGAGAAAATATAGTCAATTGACCTCAACAAGCAATCATGGAGGACATGGTTGTAATTACACTAGAAAGGTCTATAGAAGAGGTGAAAATGATAAAGAATGGATCTCCAACTTTTCCAATCATTCAATCAAATCAAACTTTGTCACCCACAATGGGATTATCTTAGATTAATTTCTCTTTGAAGTTAATTATTATTTTCATTGTTGAAAGCATGTGCTAGTAGTAGAAGTTTTGTTGCAAGTTTGGAAAAACCTTGTAAGTTTAATAATTTTTCAATCTATTCAGTTAAGATTTGTTTGATCAGGTTCATTTCAATTTAGTGTATTGCATAGTTATTGTCATGGTCAAAATTGCAGTAAAGTCCTTGTTTCCATGGTAAAAAGTACCTATTTTGTAGGACGAACCCTACCCTTCACTAATCACCCAGTCATACTTAGTGGCTAGACAGATGGTCAAAAGTCTTCTTTCTTCGGTCACACTTCTACCCGATTGAAGATAAGGTAGGATTTTATGTTACTTTTCTCTTTTGTGTTTTTTTATGGTTTGGGTTTTGATGGTTATTCGGATGATTTTATTTATTTTTTGTACGAGGAAGAGAAAGATTTATGAGAGCGATAGTGACAAGGATAATAATCATGGCAATAATAAATCATATTTTTTTTTGTAAATGATCAAAATCATTTGGTGAAAGTTGTGGAAGGTGAAGGGAGTTCAAGTTCGGTTTTTGGAGGGCACCCAACTCTTCTTTTTGGAATTCAATGATTTAGGTATCCGTAGAATCCGTTTAGTTCAAGAATCTTTGGATTGGTATAATCGTATGCTCCACGAAAAATGTCACTCTTGATAACACTACATTCTCTATTGTTTTTCATACATGTCTATTATTTCTACAGTTAAGGTGGGGGAAGGTTTTCATTGCCAACTACTTAGAATGGGTTTGGAACTTGATCTGTTTTTGCAAACTAGGTTGTTGGATTTGTATGCAAAGGTTGGAGATTTTAGCTCTACAAAGCTCTGGGTTGCCTTAAAGAGATATTATGGTGCATCATGCGATGATTGCAACATTGGGTGATCACTTTTATGCAAGCAATGCACAAAAGTTGTTTGATGAGATGCCGATCAAGAACTCTTCTTCATGGAATTCCATGATAAATTGCTACTACAAGTTGGGTGTCCAAAATGTTTTAACCCATATTAATGTGAGGAGGCAAAAAAAATGAAAAACCAATGTTTTCTCTTTTATTATCTTTTCTTTTGTTTCTAATCATGTCAATTAATCTTTCTAATCCAATCTGACAGGTTTCAATTATTCAATTTTTAATACAACTCATGTTGAGGTCCCACTGTTGCAATTTTGTTTGAAAAGGTATGTAGCAGATTCGGACTCAATCTCTTTGGATTAAGACACCCATTGGTACTTCGATTATAACTTCTTTTATAAAACTCAAATTTTGTCACTATTTGTTCCATTAGAAAATAGACTCCTAGATCTTTCTAATGATGTATACCTTATAGTCTAGTTTGTATGAAATTAATATAAACTTTCCTTGAAAGTTATTCCAAATTTGTTGGCTTATTAGCACAAACACCTTGTGGAAAACAGTAATAACTTTCTCTAGGGAACTTTAAATTATACACCATTTGATTCATTGAAAAGTAAGCTTCTAGATATTTACAACTACATATGGCTTATAATCTCATTCCTACGGGGTTGATACATGTTTTCCCATGAAGTTAACCCAAATATGTTATCGGGACAGTTTCATGATTTGCAAGTTTGTGACTTGACTTAGACTCCTCACTTCTAATTCATTCTATTGGGTTCTAAACATCACAATAGAATCTCTAAGAGTATGTTAAAAGAAAGTTTTATCATTTTACATGTTTAATTATATTTTTACCCTTTTAATGCATTACGAGGTATTACAATATCAGTTGTTGCCATACTCTATGATGGGCTCATGAATATTAATTGAAATCCTCCAAGAGTACCAGACAGAGAATCAACCGAAGTTTCCACATTTGTGTAAGGCTAGAATATAGTACCAAGGTTTACTGGAACATAGGCTGTTGGATTTAGCAGCATATTATATACAATTAGACTATATAAAGTGGTGGAAAGCTAAGAAATGATCGTTAATTGTCTTGGGTGTTGTAGAGTGGTGTGAAGAGAGGAAAATTTCCCAAGGACTAATGAAGGAAAAATTTAACCTTGGCATGTTGTTGTGGTGTCATTAGTTGTAGTGGTAGTTAAGTTTGATGGTAGCTTTGATTTCGTTAAGCAAATCAATGGTAAATGCTTGAACAAGGGTACGCCTTGGGTATTTTTGGTTGGTTTGCATTTAATTTTTTTGGATAATAGACCATTTTTTTGTGCTTCTTTGTTCATTTATTCACTCTAATCAGATCAATTTCTCAAATGAATTTAGGCAAGATGTCTCCAAGTTTAAGGTCCTAATTTCACCATTATCCAAGTTTGTATTGTTACAAATTCCCTGAAAGTTCATGGGCTTTTGAGTAATAAGAAAGATGTTGATATGGACCTTTTACTAGCTAAATAGATGGAAGTGCAATCAACATTTTGGAAGAGAGTAAGGACTTTGAAGTAATTGTTCTCATCCCATCCAAAGCATCATGGTCCAATAATGGGAGCAATAGGCCGCTACTCTATATGTATATCTCATTTGCTTTTGATGTTTTCATCTATAGAACTAAAAGTAATTTTGACTGTTAAATGGAATTAAACAAACAAAGATTTCATCAAGCTTTATTGGGACAAATGATTACTTGAAATTACGACTCGATTGTATCCTGGAAACTTAATTGTCAAAACCCTGTTGCACCGAGAGGAGACGATTAACGTCTTGAAGAAAGAGACCTCATGACTATGTCTTCGACCAAAAATGATCTTATGCGATCCCCTAAATTTTATCCAACAATTCAAGATGTTAATTGTCCCCTCTCAGTGCAACATGGTTTTGATGATTATGTTTCCAGGATACAAATGAGCCGTAACTTTATCTTGTACCTTGCTTGCACTTGTATGGTACAACTAGCACCACTTCACAAAATGCTCAAAAAAGAAATATAAAATTAATACAAGAATTCCACCACTATGTTGTTTACAAAATAATCTTAATACCCAATACACTTATAAAATTCCATTTTGATATATATATATATAATAGAATGCTACTTTATCCTACAATTGAGATTATTATCTCCCAATCGTTAGATGATATTGTTTTGAGGCATTAAGTCTCATAACTCCCATTATTCAAAACTTTCAATAACCCATTTAAATATCATTAAATGCAAATGTTTGTAACCATTTTTTATTTAAAATATTACTTTATTATGCATGTAACAAATGAAGATTTTGAATTTGTTCAATGCATGCAACAGTTTAAGGTAATAACATTTCATATTAATGTCTTCAACATATGTAATAACCACTCATAATTTAATATAGGATTTAGAAAAATGTTTTGTAACCGCTTCTATTAATAAAATAGAAATAACAGTTCTTTGGATTTTAAATTATAATAATTGAAATCTTTATAACAATTGAATTCACATGTAGCAACTAATATATTTATTCAAATTAAAATTTATGTAACATTTCAAAGATTTGAAATAGCCAAATAAATGTTATTTAAATGTATATACTAATTAACATAATATTTATTATTTTAAAATTAATTATAATACTAATAGTTACCTATTATACAAAATAAAATATGCAAAAAAAGTTACCCGTTATGTGAATGGTAATCTTTTAAAACTTTGAGATGTAGAACACTATTTTCATCAAGATGCATATTTTAACAACTATAGAAGATCCTTTTGGATTCATGCTTTATCTTCTAAAAGCTTGCCCGTGTGAATTCTGATAGGTTCATTCACTAGTTTTGACGCAGGCGAAAAGCCAAGGAAAATAGAACATATATGTTTTAAGATGATAACCCTTGAATCTATAGGGGGTTTTTGGAATCCATCAGAAAAAAAATATCTAGAAAATTATATTAATGTCAAAAGTTGAATTACCCTAAGGGCTACAACACTCTTAAATAGATAAAGGAACCGTAATTTGTGTTAGACACAAAATTATGCTAATTTGAAAATTTTACCAAAAATAGTAAAATTGAGATAATGAGAAAATCAAATCCTATAGTCTCTAAGAAATATCCCAAAACGAACAAAATATTATTTTAACTTCTAAATTAAAAGTTATATTGAAAAGAAAAGTTACTATATATAAAATAAAAAAATGCTTATTTGAGGGCCTTAACAAAGGAATTTGTTCTAAAACTGATAGTGCTTATAGCAAAGCAATGAGTTTTGATCTTTGTGATGATTCCCTTCAGCTCACCAAATTTCACACAATTCTGCCATTGGCGCCCATGATTTCTAGTTTACTTTTTGGCATTCTTGCATGTTGACTTTTGTTGGTCCCTCTGTTCAAAGAAAGTTTGTGATATCCATTCTACATCAAGTTTTTTTTTTTTTTTTTGGATAGAGTAGCTTCTTTATTCATTAGACGAAGACTTCACAATTAGAAGGTTGAATTTTTTTTCCTATGTTACAAAAAGCTATAGCAAATTTTGCTACAGCCGATCACCAGGTATAAGACTTTGGAGATGAGAAGTTGTCCACAATTCGAAATCACATTACATCTTAAATGAGTTATCACAATTACAAAATAGCTGTAAAGTAACTATGATTTGACACCCTCAAGAATTGACTATCAAATTTTAGGAAAATAATGGATTTTGGTGTCCAAGATGGTGTTTTGAACACCAAGGAGGACACGTAGAAGAAAAAGATGGGAGTTAAGAGGAAATTTCAAATTTATGTCCATATTTTTATACGTATCATCCCCTTGTGTCTAAGAAACCATACTAGACACCAAATCCAGGGCAGAACATTATGTCCCCTAAATTTAACCAAATCACAATCATTTTTATGACTATGATGAACTGTCGAGGATTTTGAGCTATTTCCCCTAAAAAAATTCCAACCTTGAGTCGAACCAATTCTTATTAGCCAATGAGCAAAAGATCTAGAATGTTGACAGGTTTGATCAAATAGAAAGATGGGAAACAGAAAGAGGCATGATGTTACATCACAACAAGAGGATCACAAGAAGAGGATAGGTATCCTTAGCTTTTTGGTCATTCACACGGTGAGCCATTTAGTACACACATTTAGGGTTGTCAATGATCCGATTTTATATCCGAAATCCGAGGAATCCAATTCGAATTTGATTCGAAAAAAGTAGAATCACCTATATCCGATTTGAAATATATCTGATTCGAACAGTGCATATTCAAATCATAAACAAATCAAATTCGGTAATATCTACATCCAGTCGAAAAAAAATCCGTCCAAAAAAATATTCGAAATATATATATAGGCCTTTATGTTATTATATAGTTAAAAGTCTCCTAAAAAAACAAATTAGGAGTATTTTTTATTTTATTATTATTTTTTATTATTTTTGTTATTACGTGACATTTCAAGGACCACTTTGTAATTTAGGAAAAATTTTAGTAATAAATGGCTGAGATCTTAGTTCTCAAGCCCTATGAGATCTCAGCGATTAACTATAGGCATCTACTTATTACACTAAAGCAAAAGGATGGGACTTGAGGGGCTTTGACGCAACAGCTTTTGCATCCCTGAGCATTTCACACTATACCTTTTCTTTGTAGGCGATGCTGCCATCTGCTCTTCACTCACATTCAGTTAGTGGTTGGGTGCTGCTCTTCACTCTCATTCACTTCTACCTAAATTTGGGAATGGGGAGACCGAGGGTGGGAGTTGAGAATGGCTTCTTTTCAATTTTTTTTTTCTTTTTACTTCTGCAGGATTTTGGAATTGAAATAGGGTTTTAGGGTTAGGGAGAGGAGTACAAAATTGCCGAGCCGAGATTTAGTTTTTTTTTTTTTTTTTTTTTAATACTCCAGAACTACAGGTAACCTCCTCCACCTCAAATCGATCAAATCCGCTGCGTATCGAGGGGATCGGTAAGTTCATTAGTGAGTGAGAAATTAAAGATCGATGATGAAAATGGGGAAAAGAAAAAGAAAGAGGAAGGGTGTGAAGGTGTATCTCACCGAACTCAAGTTGGCCACCAGGGAGGGCGAAGGTGGAGTCGCCCGATGGAGGAACGCCGCCTCCCCAAGAGTAAGCGCTTCCCATTTATTATGAACACCACCACCACTACTCGCAGCATGATGCGCTGCCTTCCATTGTTGTAGTGTTTCACGCTCAAATGTTCCATTGGCAATGTCACTGGAGGTCCGAAGATGAATGCACTTCCTCTTTGTTCGGCAATGTCGGAGATGACAATGCACTTCCTCTCTGTTCGGCAATGTTAGAGATGATAACGGCAAAGTGAAGTTTCTTCCACTCTTCTTTCTCTCTCCTCCCTCTCTCTCTCTCTCTCTCTCTCTCTCTCTCTCTCTCATATGCTATCGGATATCTGATAGTCAAATTTTGAAATGAATTTCGAATTCGAAACATTTTTTTGAATATCCATTGAATATCGGTTCGAACTCGGATGTCTATTAAATCATAACAGATCGAATACGAATATTGCTATATTCGATTCGTATTCGCTCTGTTGACAGCCCTACACACATTCCGTCAGAGAAGAAAACGTGTTTAGTTTTTAAGGGATTCACGATTTTCACGCGATGGCTACATTCCACTGAGGCACTGACTTCCTTTTTGGAAGAAAATGTTCTGTGACGTACTGTTTATGGTGGTGATTAATAAGCTGTGATACATGCTTGGACCTTGGGCTGCAACTGGGATTACGTACTAATGAAGTTTGTACTGATGCGTGCGAACAGAACCAAGTGGCGGACGCATCATGAGTGCCAAAAAGTGACACTTTTTGAGGGGTTGCTTATCACTTTTCAGTGCTGATGTGTCTTTCCCCTGAGGCAATTTGGATGCATCGGTACGAATTTCATTCATACCTAATATTCTCGGTTGGGGCTTGGGGTTCAAAAAAGTCTTCAGGTATCAGAAAGAGACCAAATTCAAAGCCACATCATATGTCAATCAAAGGCTCACCTCAACACAGGCAATCATTCTTCTTTCTTTTTCTACAGCTTATGGTTGCGAACAAGATTCCATCTCGTAGGATACTTCTTCGAAGGTCCAAGAAAAATCAAGTAGGTCATGCATCACTAACAACAGTATCTTTGTTAGAGGCTAATTTTGTAATCAGTGAGTATGAATTCTTTCCAATCCTATTGGAGGAGAGCAAACCAAAAAGCTTACAGTTAAGTAGCATCTATACTTAGAAAATGCCACATAATAAAAAATGGTCGGGAGTCTTAAAACATTGCCCATTTTTTAAAATGTGGCATGTGCTGAGTATGACCACTACTTTTTCTTTTTCTGGTAAGATCATTTGAGCCTATTGCTATCACATAGGGCAAATTCCAAATCCATTGGGGAATGCTGCGAAGAGGACTTGAAACACCTATCTCTCTCTTGGGGAGATCGTACCACAACTATCTCACTTGGAGATAGAGATACAAATAAACCAAATATGAACTGTGTATTAACACACCTATATTCGATTCATCTATAATCAGATATTTTTTAAGTGAGAATATTTAATCAAATCACATACACACAGTTTTATATTTGTATCCATTAAATTAATCGAATATTGGATACGAATGCGGATATACCCGATTACAAAAAAAATCATTACGTCCGATGGGTTAGAGTTACCGATGAAGTTAAAAGTATTTATATACTCAATTATAATATATATATATATATATATATATATATATATATATATATATATAGAGAGAGAGAGAGAGAGAGAGAGAGAGAGA
>JAOXJP010227869.1:0-11225 GCA_025762735.1 Platanus orientalis | reverse complement strand
ATTACTTCACAAGGCTTGTGTATTGTTTGTTACACATGAAGGTGGTTCCTTCTTTGTTGAGTTAGTATGTCATAACTCTCACCAAGCTCATAAGAGATGCTTCATTGCTTCCTGAAGCTTCACCTAAGGGTTTATTTGAGAGTAAACCATTCGCTTGCTTTCCTCTTCTTGTTCGTTAAGTGTAAGGTTCTAGGGAAGCACTTTGATGGTTCATTGATCTTCAATAGATGCTTATAAATAAGCCAACTTGGTTGTTGGGAAGATTGAATGTTTTGCTCTCTCAAATATCTTTTCTCTTTGTGTTTGGCATATACTCTTGTGTGTTGGAGAGCTCATTTGAGCCTCTTTTATACTTATAAGGGACGAGTTCAGTCGTGCACCCTTGATTTGGTATCTTTCCCAACGGTAAAAAAATCGCAGACATAGAATGAATTATTTTTTTGAATTTCTATGATGTCGGATCTATCCGACTATGTTGGATTGATTCACTTGAATCGATCCGGCATCCCCGGATTGATCCAGTATCTCAGTTTGAGACACCCGAGCTTTGTTGGAATGATTCGGTAAGTGCAAATTGATCCGACACCCCCTATATCGATCTAGTTCCCCTGTTTTCCTACCATTTTGTCTTGATCCTACTCCCAAACACTTGAGAACCTATGTAGGTGGCATAAGTTGGTCCATCAAGTTATATAAAGGTATTTTGTTCTTTTTAGCCTATGTCTATCATGATGTGTACATTTACAAACCTTTCTTAAGCTTGATGAAGCTTGAGTCTTTAAGTCTTTCGACATTGGCAACATGGGGAAGGATCTATCATTGGCTTCAAGTGCTTGGAGCATGACTTCCTTCTTGGGGCCTAAAGGCACTTGATGATTACCGACATGACTAAGATATGCAATATGCTCATGTCATATCTAATCTACTACTCCACGTATTTTACACTCTATGGAATTGACAATTTACATTAACAATTTACACCTAAGCTTAAGTGAGATTCAAAATCAAATGGGTAAGTTTCTAATTTTACCCCAACAGAATTCCACACTTGAATTTGAAATGGTTTTAACCTATATCCAACCTTGTATTGGCATAAATCCCCTTGGAAATCGAATGGCTTCAAGTGGGGTCACATATGTAGAAAGCCATATTGAATCATGACTTGTATGAAGAGGAAGATTTGGAGGATGTCATGTGATGTACCAATGCCATATGCCTATGAGCTCGGAAAAATAGGGATTCCCATTATGTGACCTTTGCTCCTTCTTGGGTGGTGTTGTGATCATCAAGGGATACCCCGTATTTTGTCAATTACTGTAGCTGAACTTGGAATCACATTCCAAACTACCTACATATCTGAGTCTTTGCATTGGTTTTGGTTTTTTAGGATCAAGTTGTATGTAATTATATATTGGGGTATGTGTGTTGTTTGAAGTCGCCACCAACTTTCTTTGACGATGGAGTTGAACATTTTTTGTTGCATTGTAGATCTCGTGACAAGCATGGCATAAGTCTTTTATAGTGTATGACTCCAATGTTAGTTTACAACCTAAGATTCTAAATAAACCGTTTACATATATTTGGGGAAAGTGTTAGACACCCTAACATGTCCATCTTACGACCGCAATTCACATTGCATGGTTTTTTTACTTGTTTATAAACTTAATTATCATTGGCTTAATGTAAAAGGAAGAAATGACACATACCTCGGTTGTTGTGCTATTGTTCAAAGACAAGCCCTGCAAGTTAATATCCTAGACAAAGAAGATTGCATGGTTCTATATTCTAAGTGGGTGATTTTAATCAACTGATATTTACAATAACAACATTATCATATGATTTTGAATAGAATTCAAGCAAAACATTAAGGCTGTGTTTGACAGCCAACTGTAATGCAATCACTTCATTTGAGTTTCCCAGGCTCTTGTAGCCACAATGGGATGGTTTTGCAATGAAACCATTCAGACTTGCACAGATTTGTGCCTCATAACATTAATGATTTCACGTTATAGAAAAACCTGAGATGACTTCATTTCTAATTGTAGTTAACAAATCAGTATAAATTTGAATTAGTTCATTATAAATCATCACCTCATGGTTATAAATGCCTTGGGAAACTCAAATGAAATGATTACATTTCAAGTGACTGCCAAACAGGCTATAAGAATATACAAAAGATGTGCTCTAATATATTTGTTTCACCAAAAAGGTTAGAGCCAAAAAGCTAGATCCATAGGACTTCTAACATCTCTTCTTCTTTTTTTTTTATTCTAACCATGGCTTGTTTCTTAAGCATAAACCTTTGATTCAGACAATCTAATGGTGATTGATCACTAAATAGTTTTGAAGTATCAAAATTTCTAGTGTAAATTCGCCTTGGATTTGGTGTGACCCTTAATGAACGAACAAGGTCCACCCGGCATAGGGGAGGGCACATCAGTGCCGAAAAAGTGATTTGTACTTTTGGGGGGTGCTTTTCACTTCTCAGCACTGATGTGTCCTCTTCTGATGCAGGGTGGACCTTGTTTGTTCATTAAAGGGGGTGTAAATTAGGTATAACCAATGGTGATGGAACTTATAAAAATGATTTTTGTAACAAAGTCAAGGTAAACCATGTGCATTGTCAGTATCTAGCGTAGAACTGCATTAGCTTTCTTCTCTCCTATTTGATTAAAAGGAACCTATTATTATTATTATTCTTATTATTTTCTGATGAGCTGCACTTTGAAAATGCTTGATTCTGTGATCGCAACCCATCCACGTATTTTATTGTATATATTATATGGTCTAAAAAAGAGTTTAAAGAAACTCCAAAAAATAAGATACTAAGCAGATGGTTAAGAATCAGATGGTTAAGAATCATATGATCACTGTTTTTCCGAACAATCTTTCAGTGAGACCTATATAATGACGAGTCCCGATCCTTTAAATGTAAGACATGTGGCAAGTTATACGTACCCCAACCTCTTCTGAGAGAGTGGATTGTCTCTGCTCCTCTTATCTTATGCTCCTCTCTGCCCCTTGTCAGGGGGTGGGAACATCAGTACCGACAAGTGATTTTCACTTTTTGGGAGGGTGCATTTCACTTGTTGGTGCTGATGTGCCCTTCCCCTGACAGGGTGCAGAGAGGAGCATAAGAGAAGAGGAGCGGATACAATCCTCTCTCTCACAATCGCTTAATAATGGCGTTCCATTTGATCATGATATCAATTGCATTTTCCTTTTTCCATCTTTGCTTCTAGATAATCATGTCGCTCCATTACTACCTTGAATCCTTTTTTACATTCCTTAGTTCGATTGTTTGAGGATATTGGTATGCTTCCTGTTTTGGTGCTATTCCAGTCCAGCGGTCTACTACATGTCTTCATAAAAGAGTTAGAACTTGCTTTGATACGAAGAGCTCTACGATTTATGTAATACAGTGGACGACCAAATTTGAAATATGTTAATGTCTGCCAATCCCATGGTTAATTGGGTAGTGGTAGGAGTCTTGTAAGTATCCTATGATTTCATAAGTTCAACACATAAAGTCAAGAATGACCAAAGATTCAAAGAAGAGACCGGAGAGTTGGTATACCAAGAAAGGTATAAAGCATGCATGCATATTATATTGAATCTTAAAATGAACCTAAACATGGTTTAGGTCTCTCACATGTGTCCAAGTCAAAATACCCAAGGATAGACCCCCCACAAGTGGCCAATTCAGTTTTTTCAAAAACTAGGAGTCGAAACTGATTGTAGATCTTGTAATTGATTTCACCGAAATCGATTGCGGGTTTTATAATTGGTTTCGCTCATGAGTTTTGACTCAGTCTGAGACACCCAAAACCAAAACCCATATGGTCAAATTGATTTCGATATGTGTTTTAAGAATTTTACTAAAACTCGAAATAGGTTTTAGATCTCGCAATCAATTACAAGTCTGTGTAACAATTGAAATCGATTGCTTGATCCAAAATTGATTTCGAGCCCAAATCGATTACAGATCAAACAATCGGTTTAGAAGGCATTTTTGAAATATTGTTTAGTTATAAAATCCAAGGAGATATTTTCAAAATTTGAACTCTATTTTTTATATTAAAATGTCCAAAATGCTCTCCTTTATAAAATATTTCAATTCCAAGGCCATAAGTGCTCCTCACTACTATAAAAGACATCTTTTTTCCTTTAGGGTAAATGATCTCCAACACTCTAAGCATTCTTTGAGAGAGCTAAGAGACATTATTTTGAGAGTATTTTCCACTGTGTAAACATCTATTGCCCATAGATTTTGAGCTTGAGTAGCTAACATACTATACCATATTCTCTCTCAGTATCTCCTCTTGAGCACTACTCTATTACTATTGAGGAGAGGTTGTGGTGAACACTTTCCCTAAAGGAAACTTATATTTGGTTGAGCTCAAGGAGTACTAAAGCCAAGTACTTAGAGCTTGTGGCTAGCTAAGGCAAATTAGCTCATCAAGGAGTACCCCACTATTATGCAACTAGCAACATCAACTAACTTGTGGTAATATTTGTTTGACTTTATATTTATATTTATTATTATTCTTGCTTTATTTCCGTTGAAGGCACTGAAAGCTTGACTATCTCCATCGGAGACACCGAAAGTAGTATACACTCTCCGAAGATACCAAATGTTGTTTAGCTTGTTTGTGAACAAGTAGTTAGATTTGTATATTGACCTAGGTTGTAATAGTACCTAAAAAAAATATACCTAAACTTAGTAGTGAGCTTTAGAAGAGTAGACATAGACCCGAGTGCCGAACCACTATAAATCTCTTGTTGTGGTTTGTGTTGTATGATTGCTTGCCTCTTTACCTTTATGCTCTCTACTATTCTTGCCTAACATATATTTGACATTATACTTGATTAGACACATTGGAGCACACACACACCTTTAGGATAATTTAAAAAATGATTAATAAATAACCATAAGATAAAATTAAAAAGGGGCAAATTAATTGAGAAATCCTATTCACCCCCTCTAGGATTACTTTAGAGCAATTTCAAAATAAAATTATTTGATAATTACTAAATTCATAAAAAGAAAAAAAATCACTTCTATAATCTAATTAAACTTCTTAAACCATAATTGTCTAAGTCTTAAGTTACATTAATATTAGGGTTAATTTAAAAATATATATTCAGGCTAATATATGAACTTGTTGATAAAAAATCTCAGCCTGTAGATTGTACCACATAGGCACATAATTACAGGGTCTAGTCTTTTTCCTGCAACCCCATGTATTGATCTAAGCAGAATAACCGGAAGAATTTATCTTCAAGCGGTACATTCAGCCTCCACTTTGTATCAGACAATTACGAGGGGGAAGGTTAGTCTCTCTGCAGGTTCCTTTTGCCTTGTAAGAACAATGACTTGACTAATCTATAATGATTAATGAAAATTACTTAACTAATCAACAAAATCTGAAAGTAAAAGCAATTTCAGAGAGTAAATTACCACGGGATATATTCCTATCATGCAACGCAGGCGGTTGTAGACCAAATGCATATTTTTTTAGACTAAAAAGCTTGAATCAATGAAGGCTAGACATGATTACAATGAAGCTAACTAATACATAATCCTTTGAGATAATGACAAGTAAAATATTAATTACATAAATTGAGAATTCTTAATAGTAATGGATTGTTTGATGTTTTGAAAAGTTGATTGTATTTTGACTGAGTATTGAGAAGTTTGTTGATTGAGTGGTCCCTTTCTTGTTGCTTGGGTTTCTCTACTTATAGGCCTTGAAGTAGTTACTTGGCTTCTTCTAGGTGTCTCCATTTTACTCTGCCATTTGTCTTTGGTAACTAACTTCAACTTCCTTCTAAAATCTTCCAATGATTTTATGTCAAATGCCTTTTGCAATTGATACTTGTTTGAATTTCAAACATTCATTAACCAAATTGTCATCTGTCTCAATAATTACTCCTAAGAAATTCTTCCAATAAAAACTCGCCATCTATTGAAAATTTGTAATTAGTGCTTTCCATTTTGAATTTCAAATTTCCACAATTAATATTTTGCAACTAACTCCTGTGCTTTCATGATTCATTTGTGATAATGCAACATGGCTTAATTTTAGCCAATTTTTGGAGGAAAATTCATGGTGTAAACAATTTAAAGAGACATAGTATAATGAGCCAAAGTCTAGTAACTTTTTGGCTACGTTCTTTTTATGGTAGTTGACTAATAATCTTTCAACTGGTCAATCAATTGATTTTCGTTAGTCATATGATTATGGTCGTAAGACCAGTTTGACCATAAATTGATGGAATATAGAAAATGAACCAAAATCTAGTGGCTTTTTAAGTTTCCATGATAAAACCAGATCAAACAGCACATTTCTATGTGGATAAAATGTAGTATCCATGATTGAATTCGAAAATAGTCTTAACTTAAAAATACATTGGTCAATGCATTTCTATCATGTATAGTGAAATAGCCAATTTATCTAATCATGGATTAGTTATTTTCTCCAGAATTTAAGGTAATTTTAGAATATTTTGATTCTTTTGAACCTCATTTTGGTATAGACCCAATACTTGAGGTTGATGCTTTAACAATAATAGTCTATAATAAGTATGATCTACTAGTGAATCAACTTGTTTCCCCCTAGGTTGTTGGAATAGTGGTTGCTCCTCGAGTCTTTCATCTTGTGGTGATTCGTTATTATTGTAGTCGGGCCATGATGATTATTATGATTATTTTGTATTTTTTCATTATTGGTTGGTGACAAATTATTCCTTCTTTGACGAATAAATATGTGGCCAAACTTTCCTACCTGTGATGGTAGAGAAGGACGATCTTGTTCCTTTAGGCTTAGAGAAATTTGTCCCTGGAGGGGTGACAAATCATTCTTCCTTTGAGGATCATGTAAATAACAAATATTTTTCACTTGTAGCACCAAAGGAGGATTATGTTCCTTCAGCATTGAAGAAAATTTCCCCCTAAGAGGTGTGTGGGCCTCGATTTTTGCACAATGGGTGGACCTCTTAGAAAAGTGGTCCACTCATTGTGGACTTAATCCACGATGATTTGGGGTTGACACCAGCCTTTTTTAAGATGTGATTGGACATCTATATAAATTTTTTTTTATTTTGAAATTCATTTTAAATATCAAACTCCATTTTGAATTGATCGATGTAGAGGCTTCTGGGTAAGCAGTTTGGTTATGGACTAGGAAAAGTGTTAGGCACCCTGGTCCACCCACATATGTGGTTACCTACTTAAACCGGTTCAAATTTTGGGGTCTATATTTCCATGTATGGTGTGTGCCAATGTGAATTTATTTTAAAAACATGTGTCATGCATGTGTAAGTGATTTGACCTACAAACTAGTGCACATAACCATTAGTGTATAAATGTATTATAGTATTAAAAAAAAATCATCTATGTAACATGTTGTCTTATAAAAATGGAATAAATAAACAAGATATTGAGAGCATACCTAAACCCATTATCCCATGTGACTATGTAACAAAAAAGTTTAGCACAAAATACATGTACAAGATAGATAGCTAACTAAAAGAATTTCAATAAAAATACAACATAAACAAAAAAAGAAAGTAAAAATAAAATTATGTGAAACATTTTGACAAGAGAGGTAAAATGGATAATGATTTGTGTTAACTCAGTTACCTATCAAATCCTTATAAATGGATCACTAAGTGACAAAATTGAACTACATAGAGGAATCAGACAAGGAGATCCATTATCCCTAATTTTATTCCTGATATTTATGGATGGATTTTCATCCAACATAAATAAAATGGAAAGATAAAATAAAATTGAAGGGATTAAAATAAGAAGATTTAGCCCAATAATTACCCATCTACTCTTTGTGGATGACTGCTACATTTTTACCAAAATAAGAGATAAAGTAGAAGATAATATAATAGACTTTAGCAAAGCATCAGTGCAAATAATTAACTAGAAAAATCATATATAATCTTTAGTACTAACACACCGACACAAATAAAATAAAATAAAAAATAGCAGAATATTTAAATATAAATCAAATTGAATCCCTAAACAAATATCTAGGATTACCTACTAACATAGGAAAAATGAAACTAATTTATTTAATTTCCTTGATGAAAAAATTATATGAAAAATCCAAGAATGGAAACAAAACCTATTATCACAAACAGGTAAAGAAATCCTACTAAAAACAGCAGTGACATCAATCCCAACCTATGCAATGCAATGTTTCTTATTACCAAAAAGAATTTGTGATGAAATAGATAAAAAAACAAAAACAATTCTGGTGGGGACAAAAGAATAATGAGAAAAAGATTAACTAGATTAAATGGGACACATTAAAGAAAAATAAATGAGAAGGAGGGATGGCTCTTAGAGACCTCTATTCATTTAATAAAGTACTATTGGTAAAGCAAACATGAAAAATAATTAAAAATCCTAAATCCCTATGGGCCAAGATGCTAAAATCAATATACTTTTCCAATAAAACAGTTCTAGAAGCAAAAACACCAAGTGATAGTTCATGGCTCTGGAAAAACATAATTAGAGGCAGAGAACTCCTAAAAAAAGGATTAATGTGGGAAGTAAGAAATTGAGAAAATAGAAACCTATGGGAACCCATGGATTCCAACAATAGGAAACTTTAAATTGTCAACACCCAGACTATATGAATGCTCCATAGAAAAAATAAGTGATATAATAGACTCAAAAACAAAACAAAATAAAATAAAATGAACAAATAATGCAAAGTATTCCCACCATAAATGAAATTAATGAAATCAAGTAAACATACCTAAGTGAAAATCAACATGAGGATAAGATAATTTGGAAATTCAATAAAAAATAAATTATATAGTCAAATTTGGATACCATATATATGTAGAAACACAAAATTAAAACAACATAAATGATATAAACCAACATGAAGAACAATAGTGAACATATAAAACACTATAGATATATTGAATGAAAGTAACAACACAATTAATAGTAATAATAATATATAACATACCTGATACAACTAATAACCCAAACAACAATAACACTCACAAAAATTTCTTATGGAACAAATTATGGAATCTAAAAATATCCCACAAAATCAATTACTTTATGTGGAAAACATGTAATGAAGCCATGCTAATGAAAATGAATCTAATTAAAAGGAAAATAAATATACACCCATATGTCCAATAGTAAGAATAAGGATGAGACAATTCTACATGGTTTAGTAGAATGTCCCCTAATCGAGCAATTATGGTTTATCTCACCCTTGGCAATTAAGACAAGAGATCTGAAAGCAAATAGCTTTAAATAATTGATGTAAAAATGGTTTGAACTTCCAAATACAACTAATAAAAATAGATTATGGATATGTGTTGGTTCATTTGGAAATAGAGGAACGGAATCATATTCGAAAATGAAAATTTCAATATGCATCTAATACAAATGAATGCATATAGACTGATAAGGGAGCTGGAAGCTCTACTCCCAACCCAAAGTGATGAAGTGCAGAACAGAAATAAGTGGGAAGCCCCACAAGGTGACTTTCTAAAGGCTAATTTTGATGGAACTACTTCGGAATCCAAGAGAATATTAACCATAGAGATTGCTATAAAGAATGCAAAGGGAGAATTAATAACAGCAAGAGTCGGACAAGAAGTTTTTATTCCCCACTACTAATTAAATATGAGGCAGCATTACTCGTCTTAAAGGACAGAACATATCCTTGAAATCTCAAGACTCATCCTAGAAGATGACTCTATGAAAGTAATTAAAACATTATAAGGAGCTTTGGAGCATTGCCCACAAGAAATAAAACTCTGCATGGAGGATTGTAAAAAGTTGTTTTTAGATTTCTCAAGTTTAACTTTTATGCATGTAAGTAAAATAGGGAATAAAGGAGTACACATTATTATTAAGTTCAGGGTTGATAATCCAAATCCCCAGATTTAAAACCAATCACATCCCCTAACATGGCTAATGAAGGTGCTAGAAGAAGATGGACAATTCATGTGAACTTCATATCTTTATACAATGTTATATTTACGTTACCAAAAAAAATTAACCCGAAAGCAATATAATAATTCTATTTGTTATTTGATTGTCAAAAAAAAAGAAAAATAATTTTTTTGAAATCCACAAGAGATCAACAGTCAACACGATAAGTGGAGTTTCCATTGAATTTATTCGGTTACAGCTGGTGCGCACATGGCCTTGTGTGCAAGGCGCGGTTTTAGCATGACTAGTTAACAGCTTAAGTCTATGGGTGCGCACTGCGAAATTGCACAGAAGGAACATAGAGATTCAACCTGATTTTCTTCAGCACTGAAAGGTCTGCAGCCTGATTTTGTTCGTCTTCTTTTTAACACATTTAGACCTCTTTTATTAGCTCTTTTTCATGGCGTCATATGCCCACCACTCTTCTTCTTCTTCTTCTTCTTCAACACGAAAGTACGAGGTGTTTCTAAGCTTTAGGGGCGAAGATACTCGTAAGAATTTTATTGGTCATCTTTACACTGCTTTGCACAATAAAGGAGTCCGTACCTTCATAGACAACGAAGAACTCCACATCGGAGATAAGATCGGACACAAGCTTCTCTGGGCAATCGAACAGTCCAGAATCTCGATTCCGGTCTTCTCCAAAGACTACGTCTCCAGCAAATGGTGCCTACAAAACTTGTTAAGATACATCAATGCTATGAAACGAACCGTCAAATCATTATGCCCATTTTCTTCCACGTCGAACCGTCGGATGTCCGGAATCAAACTGGGTGCTTTGGGGAAGCCTTCAAGGAACACCAAAAGAATTTCCAACCGGAAGTTCTCAACGAGTGGAAGGTAGCTTTAAGAAAAGTAGGGGAACTTAAGGGTTGGGTTTTCAGGGAAGTTGAAGGAGGGTAAGATCTTCATGCCTCTTGCTTTCATCCTATTGAAATCCACTTTTAATTTTTCTTTTCTCGTTTCCATCTCAAGTAGCACTAAAATATATAATTCATTTTTTGTTTCACCTTCATGATGAGTTTTTCACGTGGTTTTTCTATGATTGTGATATTTCTTCGGATATGTATTATTCTTTGCAGGGATGAATCAAAACTACTCCAAATAGTTGTTGAAATGGTTTTGAGAGAATTGAACAACACCCCCTTGGTTGTGGCCAAATACCCAATTGGACTTGACTCTTGAGTAAGGAAGGGCGGCTTGGCCCAACGGTAAGGCTTACCGTTGGCGTCCCTGGTGG
>JAOXJP010227868.1:0-11225 GCA_025762735.1 Platanus orientalis | reverse complement strand
TGTTTCTCACCGTCTCTCAGTTTCGGATGTTGTCTCTCCACGATAAGTTGTAAGACGTCTTCGTCTCTCGGGGCAACAAAACGAATCATGATAACAAGATTTTGAACCCTGAGATAAAGGGACTGATGTAGAGAAGGCGAAATGTTGGACTTACCGGCCATAAACGTAGAGATCTGAGACAACGACGATGGAAGCAGAGGTAGTGGCAGGCCTGTAACAGTGAAGAGAGGCAGTGGTCCAACAGCGGCACCGGCAAGCAGAAAGGTACTTCTCTTTTTGCTTCATGCTCTTCTTCCTCCCCTTCTTCTCTTCTTCTTCTACTTCCTTTTAATATTTCTTTCCTTTGTACTTTTATCTGTTAGGTTTTTATTTTTTAATGTTTTTTTTTTTGCCAAGTCGACATTTCTTCAATCAAACACCGTGAATGACCATGTTTCAGTCAACATGTCAACATTATACGAATATCGAACAATAAATTGTAATATTGAAAGTATATGGTCATTTCATGTCGGGTAGGGTTGACACCGACATATATCGACCGAAATTTCGCAACATGGAACGACATTTTGAACCATGCATGCGATTGGTTTTTTTATAACACTAATAATAGCAGCTGTCCGATCTATGATCACCCACTTTTTTCTACTATTTCTACTTCTGCCACTATTAAATTCATGGACAAAGAATAGCTATAGGAACGTATTAAATTTACTATCAAACGGTATTTGATATATAAGTAGTGGAATAGCTATAACCATTGTATATAATTTAGAAGGTTTATAAACACTAACCATCACTCATGAAGTCTTTTTTTTTTTTAAATCTTTTTTTAAGTTAATTTCTTTTTACTTTTTAACAAATTCTATTATAACTTACGATTAGTTATGAATGGTATCATGCAATTGTGAGGAATAATTATGTGTCTTCATTAACTTTATTTGTGTTATGACCCACATGTGGTATTCCTTTTGGAAAAAGTACTTGCTATATTCAGTTATATATGGAATAATACACATAATCCTATTTATTAGTAAGAGTGGTTATCTATTTGTCCATTTATCATCTACCCATTACCATGTATAGTAGTTTATATTAATATATTTGCTTTAGAAGTGTATATTTGTACTTCTTTTATCATTTCTTAGCATATGGATGAATATTTCTAAATGTTTCTTACGTTTCCATGGTTTTTACAATATATTTTTCCGACATTTTCAACATGTCTTATTTTGGGCCAACCGACATTTCCACCGACACCAACATTTTGATCCTTGATCGCATGATAAAAAAACTATGTAACAGAGGTTAAATACAAAGTCTACCTTGGTAAATTAGTAGAATTAAAGGAGGATGGTATGGTGAATATACAGTAAATACATAATATATTTGCTGAAATACCCTAATTCTATCACCTTAAAGTTTTCAGGGTCAGGGTAGTATGGTAAATATACTAAATAAATATACATATAAGCTATCATCCCTCTCAGCTCTCGATTCTTTTGTGCAAAACTCTCGATTCTTTGAAGGAGAGACGAGGAAGAGAGGAAGGGACTGAGGGAGAGAAGACAAAGTGTTGGGCTTACCGGTCATAAACATAGAGAATTTAGACAATGACGATAGAAGCAGAAGCAGTGGCAGGACTGCAACATTGAAGAGAGGCGGTGGTCCGACACTGGCACCAGCGGGCAAAAAGGTGCTTTCTTTTTGCTTCATGCTCTTCTTCCTCCCTTCTTCTTCTTCTCTTCTTCTACTTCCTCCTAATCTCTCTTTCTTTTGTACTTTATTTGTTAGGTTTTTATTTTTTAATGTTTTTATTTTTTGCCAAGTCGACATTTCTTCAATCAAACACTGTGAATGACCATGTTTTGCTCAACATGTCGAATTATATGATATATCGACTGATAAATTGTAATATTGAAAGTATATAGTCATTTCGTGTCGGGTAGGGTCGACATCAACATATGTCAACCGAAATTTCGCGACATGGAACGACATTTTGAACCATGAGCTTAACTCATCCTGCATCTCCGCATCCCCAAACACATAACTCGCCAAAGTCTCCAATAGACTCCCCATCTCCTCTATTTCCCAATATGTATATGATTATCTTGCCTACTAATTGCAGATGTAAGATCGTTAAAGGAAAATGAAGAGATTATATGCATGGATTGTAACCAAGACTAACTGTATAATGGAAGTTAAACGTTGGTCTGCAAAGCTTGTTTCTAGAGACAGAGAAACATCTCAGCCAAGCATCATAAGCCAAGCAGATGATTTAACTGAAAACCAAGACACCTAAAGAATCCAAATTGAAAGGGACCCTAGAGAAATTCAATTCACATGGAGAGAAGATGCATGTGATAAATAAGTTGTGAGAAAAGAAAGATGAGGGACTAAGCAGATGAAAGGAATCTCAATTTACATGGAATCAAACATTTCTTCAGTGGAGAAATGGATGACAGCTGCATATCAAATGTTGAGGCCCAATTTCATAATTAAGAATTGTCGAGGCTTGAGAATTATAACTTAGCCCTGACTTTGAAGATTCTACGCTCCACTTTTAGATGAAAGTCTGAAACCAGGACCGGACTATGTAATTTTAATCTTTGAAATTCAAAGTTCAACTTGGCGAACTTAAAACTAAACTCAGTAACTCAACAAAATATCATTCGAATTAACCCCCACCCAATTCTCAAAAAATGGAAGCTAGCTCAATTGTGGATCCCATCTGAATTGCAATTCAAACAATGAATTTGTACGTGGCTCAAATGGGTACACTCAATTCCACAAGAATTCATAACAATTTAGTCATTAGGTAAAAAAAAAATTAGATTTTGATCAATACCTGATTCCGGACCCGGTGGCGAATATAAGAACAGTTGGGTACTCCTCTGGTGGCGAGATCTGATCAATATCAAATCCTCTCCCCATCACTTGACTCAACTCAACAACATCCCCCCTCCGGAGCCCGCACAGAAGCTCAGCCGTAGAGCCGGCAACGCTCTTAACGAGGAATTCAAACTCCCCTTTGGCCGCCGACAGAGGCGGCGGAGAGGCGATGGCAAGGAAGGAAGGCTTCTCAACGTCGGGCAACCGGAGTTGCAAGTACTGCCCGGCGCGGATGTGAGAGGCAACAAGGTCCGACGAGTCGGAGACGTCGATGGTAACGTGAAATAGACTTTCGGCGGCAGGGCGGATCCCAGAGATCGGAGCTTGGGCCCAGAAGGCGGTGTCCTGCCGGAGAGCAGCAGCGACGGAAAGCAGGCGACTCCGGTGGCGGAGGTTTAGGTGGCGTAAGATAGCCATGGGAGGGCGGCGAATGGACGCATGGGAAGAGGGAGGAGGAATGAGGGAGTGAGATGGGAGAGGAGGAGAGTGATGGACAACAATTCTCTATTTGAGTTTTTTTGACAAGGTCGTTGGTCGGACAAGAGATGCCGGCGAAGGTGGCACACCGGTGAAGTTAAAGTGCGCCGGCGTGCGCATATTAGACATCAAACACGTTGGGGATCATAAAATTCGATTTGGATGGTGATCCTGCAAATGTGGAGGGTAACTGGTGGGCCCTCTTTTGCATTGGTGATTTCTAGAGAGTTCAAATGATTGGAGCGATCACAACCATTGATTGGGAGGGAGTGAATGAAATGAAGAGTCAGGGATTTTCCAACAGAAAACGGGGTTGACTTGACTCATTGCCATCGTTCTCGGTAGTTTTTAATAGGAAACAAATGTTCTGTGATGAAATGTGTCAATGAGTCTAATATTACTATAATCGACCAACTCCTGCTGATCTCCAAATTGAAGAAACAATCCTCCCCAATCAAAAGTACGATGGAAATATAATTTACATATGGAATATAGACGGACAAACTAATTCAAAAACATTTTCAAATGATGAAACCTCTTTCAAATGTATGTCATATTTCTCCCAAAAATTCATCCCCTGGATTATTATGGTTTGATTTTCAATGTGATAACTTAGGAAGTTGATTGAAATTTGGAAGAGTTTGAGTTTTCTTTTTGAAAGGGCGAGGCTATTGTTTTGGATAACATATTTTAAAATCGATAAATGTTTCCAATGTTGATCGATATTTTGAGAGAAGATTAAAATATCATCTATGTAGACAAGAATGAAGTTTTGATAAGGGTTGAAGATGTTATTCATGAGGTTTTGAAATTCTGATGGGGCATTTTTTAGACCAAAAGGCATAACGTTCCATTCATATTGGCCAAAAGGAAGATTAAAAGTTGTTTTGTATTTATCTTGTTCTGTTATTTGTATTTGCCAGAATCCAGATTTGAGGTCGAACTTGGAAAAAAGAAAGGCGTTGGTTAATCGGGCGATTAAGTCTTGTTTGTTTGGTAAGGGATAGCGGATGGATTTTAGAACCTTATTTAGGGGTGTATAGTTTATTACTAATCTTGGAGCTCCTCTTTCGAGCTCAGCTGCATTTTCAACATAGAAAGCAGCGCAAGACCAAGGGGATTTTGAGGGACGGATCAAGTTTTTTCCTAAGAGATCTTGAATTTCTGTTTTGGCTAATTCTAAAAATCGGGTATTCATTTGAATGGGACGAGATTTTGTAGGGATTTCAGTTTCAAAAAAAAAATTTAACATAAGGAAAAGATATGGTGTGAGTTTTGCGATGCAAGAAGGCTTTAAGGTTGTCTGAACAACAGTCGTTTATTAATTTGTTAAGAAATTCTTGAAGCTGCTTTTTAAAATAAAGAGTTTCTAATTTTTGATTGATCGGTAAATTGTAGGAATCTTGTTTGATGAAATTTAATTGGGCTTCTTTTGTTTGTAGGTGGGTTTTTATTTGTTGAATCAGGCCGTTTTGGGAGGTTGAATAAATTGAAACATGATGTTTTGGTTCATAGCTTTTAATCCATTTGTATTTTGTTATTATTAGTTAAAAGTATTTGATTATTGTTTTCAGTTTTGCACATGATACTATATTTTAGAACATACTTAATACTGTTAAAAGAATGTTTTAAGAACTGTATTGTTTCGTATATTATTTCAAATATATAAAAAATATTTGTTTTGTATATTTAAAATCATGTTAAGTCTTAATCCAATATTTCCTATAGTTTACCTATTTTCTTATCGAGTCTTCAAACTTACCATAAATTGATACCACAAATGATGAGGTGGCTAACTAAGTAATAGTTCTAGTTAGAGGGTTTGAAGTGATTGGACCAAACATATTTAGATTTTATTTTAGTTATTTATTTCAATAGAGACATTATGAAGCTGGGCTGGGTATAATAAACAATTCATATACGTTAAATATAAAAATCTAGTAGTCTCTTAAAATCAAAGAAGCTCATAGATCAGTTGGTTAAAGCATTCATTTCTCATATACAAGTCTTGATGTCTAAGTCTTTTTATCATATAAACATTTTTTGAAACTCATAGCCCAGCCTGAGCCCGGCCCATGCCCACTCCTACAATCCATGCATCAAAAAGCAAAATTAAATGATTTATGACTCTAAGCAAAGCTAATTGAAGGTGTGAGTGGGGTCTCTCCTTGAATTGAGCAGCAAAACAATTCAAATATCTAGTTTTGCCTCAACAGATCCAAGAAACGGCCTGATATTCTTGATAAATAAAGTTGCCTTTTCAATGTACAGGGATAGGATAAGTCCACAAAAATAAGAATATTTGTGTCCATCCGGGGGGGACTTACACCCTCAACCAGCCAAATGCACAGGGACCTGTTCCGTTTAAAAACCCGGAATCCAGCTGTCCCCCCCACCCCCATGGCCGATACTTAAACTGGATACTCGACAACTGTACAGACCAATCCGGAGGAGCGTCAACAAGCCCCTCACAAAATTGACACGTGATTAACATAAACAAAAAGAACCCTGCACTGTAAAGCTACTACCACCGACTTCCCTCAAAAGTGGACACCATTACCATTGGTGTACACACCGTTTAATGAACCATTTGCTAGCTTATTTACATTCCCGTTTTGGTGGGCTTTTATTGTTGACGGCCCATTGCTTGTCCCATTATTCATTGTCACTACCTTGTTAACAGGGCTAGATTTCGGTAAGACCGCTTCCAGCTGGCAGCATGATGCTGCTATAAGTCCTGCAAAATGACAGTTGAGATCAAGATTTCATGTTCTGAAAGAGTTGGGATCAAATAAGGTTACTAGCACTCGGATTTAGGCTCCTGTCAGTGTCCAAAGTCCACCAGAAATTCACAACCAATAAGAAAAAACTGCTCCAGCAAACAGATAGGTGAATTTAAGCTTTTCCTATTCTATTTAGTACATTTGCAGGGCAGAACAATACATTAGAAACTGAACATATTGGAACAGTGCCTTGTACTAGAATTATTTGATGTTTAGATCAAAATATCCTAATTAAACAATTCTCTAGATGGAAGTATCTTTAATGGAAGCATAGACCCTCATGACTTCCCCGGTTAGAAGAATAAACTCATCAGCTTAGATAAACCTACACAAGTATTTCTAAAAAACATTAACCACTAGAGATGACTCATGCACTGTCACCAAAACAATCATAAAGCAACTTTCCCCCAAATCTCATTGACCATAGTAAACTTGTTCTATGCAAATCTATAATGCTAGCAAACAAAATTAACATGGGATGTAATTGGCATCGGTGTTGCCTTTTTATGTTAGCCACACTGGAATCAAATCAATAACCTCTAGGTTTTCTGGTAGCGACACTGGAAGCAAATCAATAACCTCTAAGTTACTAGACAGAGCAACATCGAATCTCAGGAACAGGCTTAACCTTTGTGTACAACTTGTGTCAATTGGTAACAAAAGAACAAAATACATCAAAAGAAAATTTTCTCCTTGTTTCCCTTTGTTAATAAATTTCTTCTTGCCATCTTGTGGACCAAAGAACATTAAAAGAAGAAAATGAGGATAAAAGATGTATAGGAAAAAGGGAGGGCTGGGACTTGGATGGCCTGGCAAAAACAAAATATAGAAGATGGCAAACAAGGAACAAACAAACTAGACCACCCCCAAACAACCACAAAAACCCAAAAAACCACCACACAACCCAATCGAAAGAAACTCCTTGCTCCCAATTGAAAGGCCCCCAACTCACACAGAACCTCAGCTCTCCAAAAACATAAGACTGAAAAGGTATAACATAAGACCGGGGTCCACCAGACAAACCCCATGTAACCCTACCCAGCCACAGCACAAAGTCTCCTGAAAACAAGAACAATAATGCAACAGCTCCAAAGAAAAGAAAAGATCAAAACTGTCCCACATCTTCTTAAATAACCATCTCAACTTTTGTACAATACCTATTTACATAGCACCAATAATTTAAACCCCTTCTTGAACCTATAAAGCAGAATATTGGTGTACATTTCAGAAGTGAGCTTAAATAACAGGTTGCTAATTCATTTAACACAAAATCGGAAATTGACAGTATAAATTATGTGGTCACATTGGCTACTCTATTTTTAAGGTCACAAAGCATATCATTTGGTTTTCACCTTTTTAAAACAAAGATAGACCAGCAAATTCTCAACATTTCCTAGTTAAAGGCACTTCAAGAGGAATGAAACAAATACCTAAGAAAAGAGGAGAAGGTTTTCCTGGTCTTGACTTGAATTCAGGATGGAATTGAACACCAACGAAGTATGGATGATTAGGCAGTTCAACAATCTGCAGTCAGTATACAAACACAAGCTCAGAACCACCACTTTTGTTTTGTATAATCATTATACAAATAACAAAAAAAGTTCCACCACTGCAAATACATACCTCCATGCGTTGACCAGTTTTATCTTTGCCAACAAATGAGAGACCAGCATTTTCAAGTTGTGCGATCATATTGGGATTCACCTACATAAAACATTTAAAGAAAAGTTTTACAGTTATGAGAACCTACTGAGAGAAATATCAATCTGGAAACCACAAGACATGACTATCCATGTGAATAGGAAAGTAAATCATGTGCATGTCAACACATCATACCTCGTACCTATGTCGGTGCCGCTCATCAACGAAGTTCACATTGCCATATCTAGTACAAAAAAGGATATCACGTAGGCCAATTAAGATGAATGTTTTAATGGACAAGTACCTAATTACCCACCAAAATTACTAAGCATTGATTCAGTTGGCATATCAAGCACAAAGCACCCCAAAGGAGGGGAGGGATTAACCAATAACCAATATGATAAAGGGAATCATTGGTCCTTACAACTTTGCAGATTTGCAGTCAGTAACTTGGAAATACGTCCTCCGTGATCCGAGACGCATAGTGCCTCCCATATGAGTTTTAGAACCCTGTACATAGAATAGTAAACAGCTTAGCACAAAGAAAGAGAAATCAGATAAAAGAAATTCAGATAAATTGGTGTAGAAGCCAACTATATAGAAATGTATACCTCTGGCATAAATATCACACAAGGATTTTTAGTTTCGGGATCAAACTCAGTGCTGTTTGCATCTTGCAAACCAAGAACAGACCGTGCAAAATCAATGACAGCAATTTGCATCCCTAGACAGATGCCAAGGAATGGAATTCGGTTTTCCCGGGCATACTTTGCTGCAAGAATTTTCCCTTGCACCCCTCGGTCACCAAACCCTCCAGGAACAAGAACACCATCTGCACCCTGAAGCAAAAGACTGTTCAGATAACTAAGAACAAATGACAATAGAGTTAAATTAGAATAAAACCCCAAGGGGTGCAATTCAATGCCGAAAGCTATTCAAGAACATTATAACACTAAACTAACCCCACCTTCAATACATTCCATGCAGCTTTATAGACATCAGGTGTCTACAAGTAGAAAATGTTTGTCAAACCATGAACTAAAGAAAAAATAACAAATGTAATTTAACATGTGAAGTCAAGATTATAAGAACCTCTATCGCAGTTGCATCCTCAAGGTCACTAGCTGGAACCCATTCCACTACAAGTTTCCTATGGCAAGCAATAGAAGCATGCAAAAGAGCCTGCAAGCAGCAATATAATATATTGATTAGAGGGCAGCAGCATTAAAATTTGATGTCTTACATACTTCAAAACAATGCATGAATTTATCTAGGGGTGCACATGTACAAATTAGGGTTCGGAAGTGTAGTACATATACATACGAATGCTTACATGCATAAGCTGTGTCTGACTGTACATGTACATAAGAGTACACCTCATATGTATCTGGGGCAGAACATAGAGATATGGATCAGGATTACTAGGTATACTACTGCACAAGTAGGTACCGGAAGGATATTAGCTTGGTAAATTCCTAGTATGTGTTGGTTACAGTTTTTGATACACATCTGTGACATTCCTTGAATATTTTTTTTGTGCTGTAAGAAATCTTTTTTCAGTACTTAGGTAACCTTTTGAGAAAATCGTTCATAAGTGTTCAGTGTGGTTACTAGTACTTGCTCTTGCTCAGTATGTTATAAGAGAGAGAGAGAGAGAGAGAGAGCTGTCAATACTAACAAAAGTGGAATAATTACACCTAATAAGTTCACACCACCAAAAGCTTGGCTGCTTTCTTCAACCTACTCGTGTTGCCCAGTTTTATTGTACAAGTTTCTAATATGTATAAAATTAGGGATAGGTGTCAAACTTCCACAACCACACAACTTCAAGGCAACATGGCTCTGTATCGGTCAACATCCATAGCCAACCTAGCATTGGTCTACAACATCCCCTACATCAATGGATGTTCATCAACACAATTTCAACAATGTATTTAATAAATTCATGAGATCCTACCTTTTTGGTTTTCAAATGAATAAGCCTATGGACAATGTCTATTTCAATGCTTTGATCTAGAATATGGTTAACCTTAGCTGATAATTAATAATAGAAAGATAGGTATAAAAGGAAAAGAAAAAAACTAAGTCATCTCAATCCTGTGTTTTTTTTTTTGCTGACCATGAAATAAATCTTTAGATGGCTCCCCTTCAAGTAGGTCTAAACAACATTGGCTAATATTGTAGCATGAACTATGAAATTACTTCAATTTTATATCGACCAGCTGACCTTAAATACAACAGAACTGTAATATGGTTTTATATTAAAAATATCTTTATTTATAATGAACATATCAAGCAATCATTGCATTTTTTAACTAACATTAACAAAGGTACCTTGTACTCCAAAAGAGCTTGAATTTTGATCATAAATTTCAGTTATAATTGACAAATGCTAAAGTTGAGCTAGCAAGGGATTTCAGCTGATTATTAAAAGTTAATTGGGGTTACAAAAACAAGTTTCACATATGTTGCAAGAAACAAAGAAAGAACAGAAAAGGAACCTTAGAAAATATAGCAAGTTAAAAACCAGATTTTTTTTGTTCAATAACATTGTAAATCTTTTGAGATGTGCTTGGGGTTTTCTTGGAACTTGGAAGATTGATATCAGAGAGTTTAGGTAATGACTCCCAAACTTGGATTGGTGGCCTAGGTCGTTTGGGCCCTAAACCAATCCTGGATCGGTCTGGATTGGCTAATTCAGCCCTAAATTGGACGATCCAGGTGTAGATTGTTTGTCTGACTCTTACCCCCCCACTTTTAAAATTTGAAACATTTCTTAAAAATTAATAGAGAGGTTTCTATAAAAAATAAAAATAAAAGGTGAAAAAACATAATTGTAGGCATGTTAAGTCCATCATACATGTATGAACAGGGTCATGAGACTCATATAAGTTTAAGATTGCAATTTTCTTAATCAAACATCCAATATAATTATAAAATGCTTAAAAATTAAACTATATACAATATCATACCTGATTCGTTCCCTCCCCCCCTCCCCCCCGGAGGATTTGAGAGAATTAGGAAAGGGTTTTTGTACATTTGAAGAAACAAGAGCTCAGTAACAAAAGGAGGAACATAATTGATGAAGGATGTGGAAATCAAGATTCCTACACTTATTTAATTATCTCAAGTTAAAAAGAAAGGTTCTTGAAATTAAAGAATGTTGAAAATTTAAAGAAAGTATTCAAGAAACCAAATCTTAAAAGAAATTAATCAAGATTCAAAAATGATTGATTGAATTACCAAAAGGAAGCAAAAAATCTAATAAAATTGAATAGAAATCAAGAAAAGAATGCAAAAGATTAAAAGGGGCTAAAATTTCAAGAAAGTTGGGTTTAGGGTTCAATAGGAGTGGGTTTTCAAGAAAACATAGAAATTAGGGTTGAAAATTGGGGATTCTTGTATAGATGGGTGTGTTAGGGTATAGGATAAATA
>JAOXJP010227867.1:0-11225 GCA_025762735.1 Platanus orientalis | reverse complement strand
GGTACTAGCTTATCTTTCTTCTTTTTTTCCTTCATCTTCTTTGTTTTATGGTTTTCCCTCCTTTAAAGAACCATGAGAACTTCAAGAAACCCTTTTTTTTTTTTATTGATTCTTGAACCTTCAAATCTGCAACCAGCTCTCTTTCCTTGTCTCCTTTTGTTTCCCATCACAGACTCCTAAATTCTTCACCATACCCATTCGGCCAGACCTATTATGCATTCTTCGTAGAATTTCACTCATCAAAACACTACCCTGGCTGTCCCGAAATCCCAGCACCCTGTTGCACCTTTTTTTTCTTCCCCTATTTCTCATTATGTCTGCAAGAAATAACACCTTGTTGTCCCTAGAGCTTGCTGCATCTGCTAGTCATGGTTTCCCTGGATTTCTCTGATCTGAACTCATCGTCTGCCCTTATAACACCCTATGGTTTCTACAGTGGAAGTTTTTTGATATTCCTACCTGACTAAAATTAAATTCTCTTGGTTATACCACCTACAGCAGTAATATATCAGATAGTGTTTACTGGATTCTTATTTCTACTGAAAATACCCCATAAAGGCTGTAACAGTCTGCTCTGTTCATCAGATTGCATACCTGGAGCCTCCTATTGAACTGTACTGATGAATGGTAAGTAATGCTGGCCTGAGAACCTATATACTTGCTGCTGTTCTGAGTTTAATTTCTGGTCAAATATTAATATCTGATTTCAGTCCAGAACCTGCACTTCAACGTGACCCTATTAACGGAGTTCAAGTGCCATATCAGAAGCTTAAATCAGCCTCTATCTGAACCTAACTTCCTCACCCATCAACCATCAAATAGGCCCAACATCCATTTACTGTTTTGATTTCCCACCTCTGCCGATAAAAACCTATTCCTTTCTAAATTAGGCCACATAACCCCTAGTGTTTTGGCTTGCTGCCTACTCTAATTAGAACCTAGTTAGACCTCATTTCACCTCAGATTTGACCCTCTTAACCGATATTCGACAGCTTAGTACACACTCTTTGTTTTCTGTCTTGTTTGATTGGTCATTGAGTAGTTTTTGAGGGTGTACTACATCAAATTTGGTATCAGAGTCAGGTTTCCACTAATTCCTATTAATTGGAGTCTTTGGGAATGTAAGAAGAGCTTACTGTACCTACTACATCTTAGGAATTATTAACCTTTTGCTTAGAGTTTGAGTAAATCCTTCATTCCAATGACTGGAGAATTGTGGCAGATCTGAAGATTATTCAATTGTTGGATTTTGGGTTTATTCCATTCTATGTTATGAGTAGAACCTATAAAGCCATCAAGCAGAGAGAAATTTTGTGATATCATTGCTGGGTCCTTGAACAACTGACTGAGATTTTATTAGTTTATCTAATGTACTGATTAGGATTCTACGTCATCACTTCAAGACTGGCTTGCTGATTAGTAATTATTGTTGAGTGGAAGGCACCCCTTTTTCAACACCCTGCTGCTGCCAGTGGTAAGAAGATCTTTTGGCAAACTCCATTGCTGTTCTATTCAGACTATATATTGCTGGTCCCTTAATTTTGCTGAAGGTCTTTTATAAAGGAGCCCGTCTACTGTTAGCGTGAGAGAATGAATGCATCATTGGTCAACTCTATTGCTACCGTACTGATGTTTGAAGTGGTGAATTAATAAATATCACTTTGCCCATGACATGGAGTTCTGTCCATTATTATTCCCATATGTGGATTGCTTGTAGTCTGGAGGACTTTGTTTGCTGTGTATATTTGATTATTAGGAAAATACATCCATTGATACTCTGCAGCAACCTTATAACAGCTTCTTGTCTTTATCTTGGGGTTTAAACCTGCAAGCTACCCCCACCTATAGTTGGAGAGCATCTGGAAACTATCACAATAAAGTGCTGGGTATTATTTGGAATTTCTTGAAGTGCTGGAATAGTACTTGTAGCAGCCTATGTTCCAATCTATCTTACCAGATCCTGTTTTCATGCAAGTATTTCTAGTTTCTGTTTGGGGGATTCCATTTGAAGGACTGTAAATTGACATATCTAGTGTTGTTGGCCATTGACACCCACCAGATTTGGTACTGGTGTTTTGCTGCTTGTTGCACCCCAAAGTCGTTGTTTAGTACTTCTAAATCTCCACTTCTGTGTGGACAAGGAGACTGATCACCTACTTGTTTGTTGCTATACAAGTTTTTTACAGATAGGTGATGTTAGACTGATGGGATTTACATTTGAGCATTCTTTTACTTTTCTGCATGGACAACTTTTTAGGGTCATACTTAGTGATCAGTATGAAGACAACTATATCCATCCTGGTTTGGCTATTAAACTATTCGGGTATCGCAAGACTAGTCCATTATGTTATTATGAAGATCATTACTTTATTGTTCAGTTTGAGTGGCGGAGAGTTTATTGGTGATGCCAAGTGTTGTCTGAATAGAAGACTATTAGAGGTTCATCTAATGATTCTGGGAAGGGCATGGCTGAATGAGAGGATGGCTATTTTTAACAAAGCATCTAATACTCTTCAGATTTGTGAACGGAGTGCATGTTATCAGTTCCAAGTCAGGCCTTTTGATATGGGACCACTTCTTTCAGACGTGTCAGATAAGAATGTGCCTGATGATATTACAAGAAGGGCAAACAGTTTTTCTTTTACATATGATGACTTTGATGAAAGAATGAATATGATACAAGGAACCTTTGATAAGCTCATACTTCAAACTTAGCAGAAGAATGCAAAAGTGGTTGATTCTACACCTAAGGTTGTAGTACCTAATGATGAGCTGCAAGTGGTCAAAATCACAGATGAAAACAGTAGTGTGGAAAAGGCCGAAGTTATATATATATATAGAATGGGGGGAAGAGGGATCATCCCGAGTGTCGGTCACAACTTCTTTCTACACCATCTACCAGACCCAAGGATGGATCTTGGATTAGGAAGCATGATGACCACAACACTGCATTATCTGAACTTGAATAACATTCTTTTTTTACAAGGATTATTTATTGATGATGGCTTTGTATAAGGCATTAAAAAACCGAAGAATTAAATGGTGCCCCCAGGAGGAGAAATATTATCATCCTAGTCTAGAACGAATCCTCTAGAGATGTATCCCCACATGACCAGTCAGACCAGAAACCCACCTTAAAACCAATTCCAACATTAATAGAAATGTTGGAAACAAAATATGCATAGATACTTGGTATAGCTTTCCAAACTGTGGGCCCATAGCTTTGCCTCACTTGATTACTGTTGAACCCATGATCTCTATTGCCATACTTTGTTGCAATGACCTGCCTCCACAGGTGACCTGCTTGGCTGCTTCCTCCCTAAATTTTGATTTCCATTTTCCCAAAAGAGCCTATTCATAATGTGTATTGGCTGAATACCCAGGCCTCCATTCTTAAGAGTACAGAAGATAGAGTTCTACTTAACTAGATGACACTTTGGCTCCCCAAAGTTATGTTCCATAGAAAATCCCCTTCGAATCTTCTCAATCCTCCTGTCCATTGATTCTGGAATGGAGAAGAAAAGTAGCAGATCGCAATGCTTGATAGAACACTCTTTATGAACGTGAACTTATTCTCTCTGGATAGTATCTTCCCGTCTAGCTAGAGGAGTCTCCTCTCTATTTTCCCCACCACCGGATCCCATATGGCTTTCAAGCGATAACTAGCACTTAAAGAGGCAGCCTAAAAAGAAGGAAGGAAGCTGTCCCACCCTAGACATAGGATGCCCTCCAAACTGCCATGTTATTGACATTTCCGACCCCCAACGGCTATTTTCTGCAGATATATTTTTAAGGCCGATATTGTTTCATATATGAAAAATATACGTCTTAGGGGTTTCACTTCCCTCTCTTCCGCTTTACAGAAAAAAGAGAATTATCAATGAATTGAATCAACTTTATGGAAGGACTGTTCTCACTTACTTCAAGACCTTCTACTAAGTCCTTGCTAGCAGCCTTTCTACTTGCTTGTTAAGCACTTCTGTGGCTGTTATGAAAAGGGAAGGAGATAACAAATCCCCTTGCCTCAAACCTGAATCACAAGACAATTGAAAATCAGTGATATTTTGTTAGAAAACTAAGGGGGTTATATATGCCATTACTTATTCTATGCAGCAGACTGACTTTACTAATACAAAATAGTTCAATAGGTTTTATGGATGAGACTTATTTTTCCGGATTTTTGTTATTTTTTTTCTTCTCTCTCTCTCTCTCTCTTATATATATATATATATATATATATATATATATCGATTGTGCTTTATCTGGGCAAAGGTGAGGCTTTATAGACATGCACCTGGCTTGCCTTTGATTATGTAGATTAATTATATAAAAAAGATCATTATTTGGAGAATTAAAAAGAAAGAGAATACCAGATATGCAACCTTCATAATTGAAAGGAGTGGATCCCCTGCCCAGTCATGAAAATGTTTTGGCAGCAAGTGATCTGAATTCTTCACATAGTAGTCTGTCATCTATTTCTACAAATCAAATATGACCATAGCAGTTCTACAGAGAATTAATGTGGTAGTTTAGTTCAGCAGAAAAATATTTGGTTACAGTTTTAAGCTAAAAAATTACAAATGCTTACTTCTATTGTGGAAATAAAAATTTAACAGCTCCATCCTTTACCTGTCAAATATTTTGATAAGTAGTCCAACATAGCTAGTACTGGGTGCCCTTTATGACTCACATTCTGCACATCAAATCAATTTGGCGTTTGATGTGTCTTTATTTATTTATTTTGATGAATTACGAGCAAAGTTTATTAAAAGCAGCAAGAAACATATAATACAAACAGCTCCAAAGGCTGCAGGGACAAACTAGGACAACAAGAAAGGCTACATTAACAATCCGGCATGAGTCTTTATGTCATCTTAATATATAATTGAATAAGTTGATGTTGTCAACAATGAAGAAGCTAGTTGTTTTTATTTTCTCTTTAGTATCTTTGATTAAAAAATTTCGCAATCATTTATACATGTAAACTATTTTGCAGGTGTCCCACACTTACTCAAAAGAAGTTTCAGGAAATCCAGTAATTGCTCCTTACCTCCTCAAGTTCCATGGTATATTAAATGGGATTGATCCAGATATCTGGGATCCATACAATGATAAATATATTCCTGTAAGTAGTTTGAAATTCATTTTTCTTCTTCTTTTTTTTTTTGTTGACAATTTATAGATATCTGGGATCCATATGATGATAAATATATTCCAATGTATTGGTTTTCTTGGATCTGAGCTAGTAGTATACAGAACAAAAAGAACAAATCTTTCTCAGCAACTAACTTTGGCAGTCTCATTGAAGTTTACAAACATAAGGATATATTAACAACATGAGAGTACAAGTACTTATGAGATGGGTCCATAAGTTGCAAGTACCTATTGATTTTTATCTAATCTTCTAAATGAATGGAATTGGTTCATCAAGGTTTTTGTGATGATTAAGGTCCAGAATTATGGCTTAAGAAAGACTTTGGTGAGACAGATATGGACATCGTTTTACATGGCGAAAGTTCAGTGTGTTGACTGGGTGGCTCATGAGTAAAATTGGTATCACACAAAGTTAATATTTGTTGAGCAGAAGGATGGAAGGAAGAGACTAGATTATCCCTAGAAATTAGCAATTGTTAACCAAGTGAGGATTACATAGATTCACAAACCATATGCAAATTAGTTTGTATGGACTATTATGGTAGATGTTATGGCTATGTATGCTGACAGTCTTTGCTCTCTTCACAGATTCTAGTGTACATAGATTCACAAACCATATGCAAATTTGTTTCTATGGACTATTCTGGTAGATGATATGGCTATGTATTCTGACGTTCCTTGCTCCCTTCACAGATTCTAGTGTGTTAAACCAAGGCTAATATCGCAGTAGGTCTAATATCTTTAAATATTTTATAGGATAAATTCTTTTTTGTTGTGATCTTGAATGTTTCAAATCAAGGTAATAAATGTCAGATGAGAAGTTCTATACCATGTTTGGGGCTGTTTGGGTTTTTCTTCAGGAAGCATTACTAAGAAACCAAAAACACCAAACGTTGGTTTTTGACAAACCCAAGTAAGTCTTCTTGATGCCAAGATCATGTATTGGAAGTGCCTTTAGAATAACAGAAATGGGTCTTCCCCTATTTCGCAAAAAATCTGAATTATTGTTTCTGTTTCAGAAGAAAACTTTTTGTGAATCACTAAACAACATGCATTCCTTCAAGAGAACGCATTTTTGGGGCTGTAAACACCCAAAATGCTTCCTAGAATCATACCCAAACGCACCCTTGGTATTTCTTAGTGCAACTGTTTTGGAATTCCAAAGTGGAAAGACATTTGTCTGACCCCTTGACTGTAAACTTGGAAAATTATTATCTTTGAAGCTTTTTGGTCACTCTACTTAAGTGCTATTTCAATCGTGACTAAAATATGATTTGTGGCATTTCAGATATCTTACTCTTCAGACAACGTTGTGGAGGGTAAAAGGGCTGCAAAGGAAGCCTTACAGCAAAGGCTTGGTTTGAAGATGGCTGATCTCCCTTTAGTAGGAATCATCACTCGCTTAACTGTTCAGAAAGGAATTCACCTTATCAAGCATGCTATTTGGCGTGTACTTGAACGCAATGGACAGGTTTTTTTTATTTTTTTATTTTTTATATATATTTATTGAGGATAAGAAACATCAACACATGTAGAACAAGTGTTTTCTGTCTGTGAAAGAGACAATGTTTTGGCTCATTCACATTAACTCAACAAATGGCCCCTTTGCATTGGTCCTGAAAATTTGCTTGGTGTCTTAGGTGAAAATGCTTCATATTGTAAAAAGCATGAAAATTATACAGTCCTGTCTGATGTAGCCATTTGTTTTTACTAATCTCTCTCTCTCTCTCTCTCTCTCTAACTTATGATATGCTCAAATGATATTTAGGCTATCACCTATTCAATATGTAACTGTTTCACAGTCTTGAGCAATGTGTAAGTATGACACATGTTAAAGTCAAGAACACCTATGATGAGGACAGGGAAGCCTAGGTGGAACCCACACATGGGGTTAATGGGGTCTACTTGTGAAGAATTTGGAAGTCCACAAGGTCTATGGAAAGAAGAAAAAGATTTGCTTCGATTTGGAGCGAATTAGGAGTTTTCGGAGCAACTTACTATTTTGGAAGCATGTGGGGTCTCATTTGTGTGCTTGCATGGAGAGATGTTGCTAGTCTTATTTACTATTTTATTTCAGTTTATTTTAGTTTTTATAGCTTTTTATTAGAGTTTATAGACACTTTTTTTGTGTATGGGGTAGTTGGAGACATAATCAGAATTTTAGTTTTTTATAGAGGACAAAGTTATCACTAGCTTCAAAATAGGGTTTTTGCAGGGAGAAATCTCTTTCACACGATTTAAGAGAGAATATCTTTGTGTTTGATGGCTAAAGATTAAATAAGGAGGGGTTTTTGGCTTATAAAACAGCCAATACGTTTTGTAATGGATTTTTAATGAAATTTTAATAAAAAAAAGGTATTTGTGGCGGGTTTTCTCTCCTAATGAGTGAAGTTCCCCTATGTCTTCAAGTTCTTAGTGCCTAGAACTTGATCTTGGTCGGTGATTTCCAAGATATTAAGGTTGATTTCTTCAACAGGTACTATCTCTTACTTCTCATCTTCTTTTCCTTTTTATTTTTATTTTTTCTGGTTTTACACCATTAAAGGCTGCTGCCATATATGCAGAAAACTCCTTCACATCCTTTTCCTTATCACCTAATCTTCTTCTCCTATTTCTTCTTTTCTTTTTATCATCTCCTAAACCCAATTTGTTAATTCTGTCTACTGTACTTTTATAATCCTTTATGATACGTGATACCCTGCACTTGAGTACTAATCCAACACATCCAAGTGGTCACTGCCCAAGTATTCTTGCTGCCTGACCAGATTCAAATCCTAACACCCTTGATATTCTGCTGTCCAGTTATCACTTTGATGATTGATTTATTATTAGTCTTTGCTGAACTATCCATAATAAACAGTCTTTTAAAAGTTGGTCCAGCATTAAATTATTGGTTGTTTGAGTGCTCTTAAGCTGAGCTGAAGCTTTAGGATATTCTTTTTGTGGTGTTGCATCAATTTTGGGTACCCTGTGGGGTTGTACTACATCAAATTTGGTATCAGAGCCAGGTTTGGCTACTTCTTAGTTTGCTAAGTCGTTGATAGCTAAGTGGAGGAAGGGATTAAACCCATTGTTGTTCCAGAAGATTATTACAGGAGAGGGACATTATGTGAGACTCAAATCTGAGAGGGAAGCGGATTGTTGTGATCTTGTGGTATCAATATCAGAGTGTAGTCTGAGCATCGAACCTAAAGTGACTTGTGGGTGACTGACTATTTGCTTGAGTGGTATCTGCTACTAGTGCTGCTACATGGGAAACTCTGTAATTGTAGTGTGATCCATTTGGGTGTATGCTGCTAAAGTTCATATCATGGGTCTTTCCACTTACCAGCAATTAATACCTTACCTTCAGCTTGCTGTTAAGCCTGAATCACCACATTCATATCCTATAACACTGCTGGCCATTGCCCAGACCTAATCCAGCAGCCTGTGTTTTTCACCATTCTAACCCTCTTAGTCCTAAAATACTTTGCTAGTTGTTCCTAGAGTTAAATCTGATTAGTCCTTATTGATATTCATTATTTGAAACTTATTCCAAATCTGTTTTAACTCCTTTTGACAAGTCATCATCAAGGAAGATTACAACTGCTGTGTGTGATCAACTATACACTGGGGACCTACTATTGAGCACTCTAATTCACTGATAGGAGTACCATCATCTACACTATTGTTGTTGCTGATTTTGATCCTCTGGAGATCAACAAGGTTTTGTTCCTTCGGAACATATTGAAGTCTTTGAAGGAAGTAATGGCTGAACTTTTTGTCTGCTGCTGGTTGTTTTACAAGAAAGGTATGGCTGTATGAGGATTTTAGTAGTTCTGACCTGATCAGTTTGATATTGTTTTACCCAATTTCCAAATATATCCCACATTAAACAGCCATATGTTGAGGTTCTATTGAGCTGTCTGATTTCAAGTGAAATCCTTACACTTTATAGCAAAGTGTTGGACCGTTGTGTGTGTATTACTTCTTGGAAGAGGAGACACATTGATGATTGCTGTTATATGTGCCATTCTTTACATTTGACTTGGTTGAGGACACATACATTATACTAGTGCTGGCTGTTTTACATAATACAGTGTACTGGAGAATTTGTGCTAGTATACAACTTGTGGGCTGGACCTAGTTCTTGGCTTGGGAATAACTGACTGGGTTGATCAGAGACCCCCACACTTGCTGGTTATATTTTTTGGGTACTACTCTACAGTGGGCTCCCTCTTGAGTTGATCAAATCATTTACCCTCATACTTGAGTTGACCAGGAACATATTTGCTGCTTTGACTTTAATGTCTTATTCTATATAAGGTTCTACACGTGGGTTCTTTCGAACTATTACGGGTGCTACCTGAATTATGTTATTGGGTTTACATAATCCCTTTTTGTGGACTGCTGGTCTATACTGAGCCTTGATAGAGAAAGTGTTCACAAGTGCTTGCTGTCCAGACATGTTTAGCTACTCTTTTGTTAAGTGATGTGAAAACATGGGATTTAAAGTTAAGTACCCTTTTACTTTCCTTCATGGAAAGTGTATTGTGGTCATACTTAGTGACCAATATGAGGGTAATTACATTTCATATAACATGGTGGAGAGGCTTTCAACGCATCCTAAGACAGGAAGATTTTAATTTCATAAAGATGGATGTCTTATTATTCAGTTTGAAACTGGGAAATACAGTGATAGTACGGAGTGCTTCTTGCGTAAAGATATTTTAGAAGGTTATCTAGTGATCTTAGAAAAGAAGTGGTTGACTGAGAGGAGGGCTTCATTCAACAAGATATCTAATACTCTTCGGATTTGTGATTAGGGAGTATACTATTAGATTTCAGTCAGACATGTTGATGTGAAACCACTTATCTCAAACTAATCAAAGCAGAGCGAGCATGGTGATATTACAAAAGAGTAGACTATCTTTCTTCTATGTTTGGTGTCTTACTGAAAAAAATGGATAAGGTGCAAGATCAGTTTGATCAACCTTTACTTCAAGTCCACTAGTAGAATGCAATGGTGAATGACTCAGGTTGGAGTGCATGCATAAGGGATATAGAGTATAACTGAAGAGTCAGAGGTGGGAGTTTAGGAATGTGAAGCCAAGACTACAGATGAAAATAGTAATGTGGAAGAGACCGAGGTGGTTAGTGATGACCAGTTCGATGTGCTAGCAGAGTCTACACAAGAGTATATCTTTGCCACCTCATTTTGTGACCCACCATCTAATGATGCCCCAGTTCCTGTTCAAAGTGAGATTTAAACTCTCTTTACAGATACTTCTATCCATGTGTTTATGGAGACTCCAGACATTGTTGCCTCAGTTTGTGACTAGCCATTTGATGATGTTCTAGTTTTAGTTTCGAGTGAGATACAAGCCATCTTCACTGATATGCCGGTTCCTGACTTTGTAGTGACTCCTAAATTTATTGTACTAGTTTATATTTAGCAAGATGAGTATTACGAGGTTTTCCTGCTTTCAGCTATTTCTCATAATACAAATGAGCTATGTTATGGACTCCTTGTGGTGGATGTCTCTAAGCAAACCGGATTACATCACAACTTGATTGTTGGTGGATTTGGCATATGGCTATGTGGATCGAGCTTCTTGATGTTGTTTCTTTTCCTTTGTAAAACTTGAGGTTGAGTTTTTTTGAACAAGGAGGGTTTAATGAGGACGTGAAAGCCTAGGTGGGACCCATACATGGGGTTAATGAGGTCTACTTGTGAAGAATTTGGAAGTTTATAAGGCTTATGGTAAGCTTTGATTTGGAGCGAATTTGGAGTTTTTGGGGAAACTTACTATTTTGGAGGCATGTGGAGCCAACTTTCCTTTGATTGTGGGGCCACATGTGTGTGCTTGCATGGAGGAGATATTGCTAAACCTTATTTGCTATTTTATTTCAGTTTATTTTAGTTTTTATAGCTTTTTATTAGAGTTTATAGACACTTTTTTGGTCTATGGGATAGTTGGGGATGTAATGGGAATTTTAGTTTTTTATATAGGACAATAGGCGATAAAATGAGGGAAAGTCGATTGAGATGGTTTGGGCATGTGCAACGAAAACCAATGACTGCACCAGTG
>JAOXJP010227866.1:0-10000 GCA_025762735.1 Platanus orientalis | reverse complement strand
AATCATCTCCAGTCTGAATTAAGAGATCACGCTAGTAACTTGACAAAGGGTACTTGAATAAAAACAAAGATACTTAATCAATGTGGATTTACTATAACACCCTACATTTATCAAGACACCACGATATTTCTCCAATGAGTCTGGAAACGATTTTGGACGACCCTGATTAAAAAGAATTGTGTCTTTAAGACGGGAGACCACTTAGGAACATCTCTCTCCCCCTCCCCGTTCTCTCTCTGTGGCTGCAACCTAGAAGTTTGATCTCCAATTCATGGCTACTAAAATTTTTGGTTCTACAAGCTGCAATATCTTCTCAAATCCAAAGGGTAGATCGATCGAGCCCAGTGTCCGGACGTCAACAAGCAATGACTCATCCCTCTGTCGGAAGCGCGATGGTATGGTCATGTGGTTCATTAACGGTGTTACGGCTACATTTTTCTCATCTCTAGAGCGGTGCGCTTGTGTCCACATCGGCACCAAAGACGATGAGGATGACGCCTCCAATGTGAGCAGGGTCCAGACGTCAACAAGCAACCGCTCACCCCTTTGTTGGAAGCTCGACGGTATGGCTATGTGGTTCATCAATGGTGTCACGGCTGCATTTTTCGCGTCTCTACAGCAATGTTCTTGTAGGCACGCCGGCACCCATGACAATAGGGACGCTGCCAGTGGCTTGCCTTTGATTGGCAACGATGGGAATGTCTAGTTTGACAGTAGAAATGCTTGCTGAAGAAGAACAACTGGCTAGGGAAAGTAGAGAGGTGGGTTTGTTGAAGACTTAATTCATGGATGATCACTGAACTCCATAGGCTTTTTATTAGATCTATACACAAAAAAAAAAAAAAAAATCTCTTTGTTCTTTCAAGGGCTTTGATTATGGGTCTCTGAACTTTGTCACTTATTTATATTTGTGGTTAAGATTAGATGGTAAAAGGTTATTATAGATTACATGCTTTAGATCTATCTGGTATGTGAGGACGCTATGGGTTTCTGCTAACTTAAAATTCTTAAGATCTACACTTTGTTTTTTAAGATTATATAATCTAATATTTTTAACATTTTTTAATGCTTTTCTCTGATTCAAGAATTTTTTTTTTAATCTTTTATACCTCACTGGCATGGTTGGGAAATATGGTTTTCCCTATCTGAGAATTATTATGATTTGGGAGAGAATTAATAAGGAAAATCTTTCTCAAAAAACAAAATTATTACTTATCAAAATGGAAGAATACATGGTTTAGCATGTAAAGCAGGGTTTATTGCAAATTCTCTGAATCAAGCTGAAGTCCAAAATTTTGGAGCAATGCCCCTTGCAGGATCGAGTTGTTTGGACCTGAGAATTGCGTGTGACGTGACAATTGGTTATGCCGGGTCCAGGCCAAACCATACCTATAAGCCCATTGGGATTAAGCCGGGATTTGTGAAGTCTGACTTAAGTTCCAAATTTTAAACAGGTTGGGATTAGGCAACCCAAATTGATGAGAGAAAGAGCGACAAAAAAAGGATAGGGTTGTGGGGTCAACAATTGTCACCCCCATACTAAGAATTCCGTTACACCTAGACTAGGGATGCAAATGAGTTGGATTCAATGCGGATAGTTGTTCATCCGAATTCAGCTCATTTATTTTCCATGTACATCCGAATTCAATTATTATCCAAGCGGATATTTGAAAAACATGTTCAAATTCGTATTTGTTAAGTTTATTGGATATCGGATAATAATCAAATATATCCAATTATTATAAACGGATATCGAATATAATTGGATATTCAATTAACATATATCCGGATATTAAATTTTTTTAAACTTTTTGTATGATAGAGAGATAGGGTTTAGTGTAGACCGTTGGATTCATTTTGATCCAATGGTCTACACTCATTCTCTATATATATTTATATATATTAAAATGTATTATATATATTTATTATATTAGCCGAGTATTAGATAATAATCGGATAAAGATAATTAGTCGAATATTTAAGTGGATTCGGATATTATCTGTGACAGATATGTGTATATCCACAATTGGTTCATTTATAATCAGACATTTTTTAATCGAACGGATATTTAATCAAATTGGATACATGTATATCCGTATTTGCTTTAAGCGAATACGAAAATGAACCAGAATTGGATAATAATCAGATACTTGCATCCCTAACTTGGACTGTTGTGTAGACTTTTTGCAGGATTAGGCCAATGGAGTTTGTGTACTCTGTATGGCGTTGTCTCCACACATTTGTATACTTTGCATGTTGGATGGAGAATCCAAGGCTCACATCACACTACATTGCACCTTTTCCTCGACGCATATGAGACCACTTTTTACCACCTCTTCATCTGTCGTGGGTAATGTTCAGCACCTTGCTTGATCTCTTATAGCATTGGCATGCCTCATCTCCATTACATACATGTAAGTAATTTTTGCTTGCAACTCTTCATGGAATTTGTAAGCTAGGAACAAAATAGAAGAATCTTCAATGGCGTGCGCATTCAAGCCCTTCTCCAAGGTTATTGATGTCATTACTTTTGAATTGGCATCGTGGGCCATGGCCTTTTCGGACTTCAAAGGTCTCTCTATTAGTGACATTACATAGATTGGCATTTTAGTATCTTTCATGTTGCCTAAGTCTTTTTGCTTGTAATATTACTGTATATTCTGGATGCTCTCATCCCTCTAACCTCTTTAGTCATGTATTTCATTTCTTCCTCCTTTCGTTGGTCTTAATAAAGTCGTTATTCATAAAAAAAATGGAGTTTGAATCATCTCCAATGTGTCTACAAAGATCATGCTAGCACCAATCAATATGTAACACGATGGCTGCTAAAAGTGTCATTGTAAATACAACAGTAGATGGTATTTACCAAAGTACCTGTGAGGGTATGGGATTTATGTACACAAGCACTCTATACCCATGATTGATGGGCCTCTCGTCAAATGGGCCAGCATTTGTCGTGTAATCATTCCTAATCGTTGTGAAGAAAAAAATGGATGAATGCTTTAAGGTCCGTTGTGACAAAACATAACACATTAACCATATAAAAATGTGGCCTTTTCTTACCAAGTGCCCACCAAAAAGAGGAAAAAATGTGAAGTTTATATAGACAGTTCATAATTTCTACACGAAAGAGAAGAAAAACATAAGCTTTCACTTTCACGTCTTTTTAAAATTGCAGTCATAGTAAAATCTTGGTTTATTTAATCGTCAAGGACTCCTAATCACACGATAGTTTCCATCGAAATAGATCTATGCAAGGAAAAACGGAAAGGATGTTCTATCCAGGATTTTGGTGTCCGGGAAACCAGGGGACATTATATATATGAAATAAAATGGGTGGGGTGATGCATTTTTTTAATATGAAATATGCATTTTGTTCCATATGACAGCCCCCGGTGTCCTGGACACCATCCTAGACACCAAATCCTGGACAGAACAGCCTTTCCCAAGGAAAAACACTTTCCATTCCTTGGTTATTAAGGACATCTCTTAGTCTGGGACCATGATGTACCCAACTTGTCATTAATGGATTTTGTGTTCTTGGTATGATGCACAGGGCTTTCTACCACATGGAGAGTGACATGGAAATCCGAACTACATTATCCATGTGGACCCCATACCACATTTTGTGTTATACTTTCCCTTGCAATAATAACGCATGAATTTTATTGGCCATTTTTTTCCAAATAAATAATAGTGAGAACATCTCCCTCTTTGTCATGTGGCATAGTTCTACTGGGTTAAGCTTGCCACATTAACATGGTTTAATTTGGGCAGCTACATCACCTACCACATGTAGCAAACATGTATAAAATTCCATGCTTGTTTTGTTTAAGCAACATACCTGGTCCCAAAAAAAAATTTATACAAAGAACATGAGAGAGAGAGAGAGAGAGAGAGAGAGAGAGTTGAAATCTTTGGCATGGCTTATGTTGGGAGGAACATGGTTGGGAGTCACCAGTGAATCAAAGAGATTTCTGATGCCAAAAACCAACATAATCAGTAGAGGTATCAATGGGCATCCAGTTACCTAGGAGGATCCAACACCAATTGATAGGTCAAATTTTGGAACCCAATCAATAATTGGGGTGGGTTTAAGACTTCAAGTGATTAAACTTATATCCGATTAGCAATAAGGTCTTGTTTGCTTACGCCATTGAGTGACCAACTAATATATGGTACAAGAATTTTAAGAAACATCAAAGGTACAATTATATTTGTTAAGGTCTAATTTTTTCCTCCTTTTTGTTTGTTTGTTTGTTCTTCAATCATAAAATTCAAGTGTCCTTTTTCAGTTATAAATGTTTTGAACATATGAAATACTGGATACTCTGTTGGGTGTGTCTTTAGTTTTGAGCCAGTTGTTAGATCAACTCATGATCTAATGATGGCAATTTAACTTGTAGTTAAAGATTCCTTCAAGAGGAGTTGATGACGGCAAAGAGTGTGAAACCTTTATATAAAATTAGGGAAAAGAAAAAGAAGAAGAGGAGGGGTTGTAAGATTGCTATAGCGACCTTAAGCCGTTTGTTAAAAGTGTTGGTAAAATTAAATTTTTTTAATTATCTATACTAGTGACCTTAAACCGTGGTTGTAAGATTGCTATAGTTGTGGTTTTAACAGCCGTTGCTATAAAAAACGCTGGCATAGCCCAGTTTTCTTGTAAAGCTTGTGGGATTTTTCTTCAGGGGTTTGAGAGTGAGAAAGAGGTTGAACTATGGGAAATGTGTGGATTTTGGGTTTTAAAAAACAAAATTCTTTGTATAAATTTCGCATTTTTCTAGTGAAGAAATGTTTTATTATTTTACATGGATTGAACCATGTAAAACTTCTCGTCTTGTGTGATTGTTAATTTCTTTGATGTTTTTTTTTTTTTTTTATTACATAGATCATAAGTGATTTAGGCCTGTATCCTATGATGTGGAATTGATAGCTAATTTGTATTAGATGATATGTACCAGCAGGATCCTCTCTTGTTCACGATTAATCTTGTAGCTTTTGGATGGTGATTTTCACTTTTTTAGAGGTATATATATGTACACCTTATGAAGGCAGAAGATTAATTGTGGGCAGGAGATGATATCTTGACTCTGGTACGTACAAACACAAGCGAATAACAAATGTTTCAAGATCAAGGGCAATGCCAACATCTCATGCTGTACTAATACGTAGGGTATCTCACACTTGATCAGTTGGTGCACCAGCTGCAGCCAAATATGAGGATTACATCCCTAAAACATCATACAAGAAAGTAAGAAAAAAAAAAAAGATTCTTATGATATTTTGTTAGACAAAGGATTAGCTTGTGAAAAGAAAAACACCAGATTCTAATAAGATGAGGATTAAATTCCCGGTTAATTCCTGAAGTGTCATCGTTTAACAAGCTATCCTCCTCCCCTTACAGGGCCCAAAAGCAAATAGCTATAAAAAAGAAAGGAAAATAGTGTGAAATAGTGTGCCTCATTATTTACCCTTCTTAATTACCTAAAGAAGCTAAAACATGAGAACCCCCAAAAGACGTTAGACTAATGTTCGGATCCAATTTTCTAACTTCTGATGCCCTTTCACCAGAAATGAACTTGTCAATTCATAAAAGAACGAGGCCACGTTTCGAATACACACTGTTTAAGTTGTAACTGTATTTTTAACAACCCGAGTTTAGACTTTAGAGAGGTTTTTCTTTTAAAAGAGGAAGGCAGATCAAATAAAAACATATCGGCCACTCCCTCTTTCCTTTCTGTGGCTGCAACTTGGAAGTTGATATCCAATTAATGGCTACTACAACTTCCAGTTCTACGAGCTGCATCAGTTTCTTCAATCCAAACGAGAACTCAGTCCAGCCCAGGGTCCGGACGTCAACGACGAGCAGTGGCTCATACCTGTGTGGGATGCTCGATGGTGTGGTTATGTTTCTCATCAACGGTGTTTCGGCAGCATTTTTCGCCTCTCTAGAGCGATGCTTTTGTATCCAAATCGACACTGAAGATGATGGGGATGATGCCAACGGCGTGCCTTTGATTTGCAACGATGGGAATTTCAACCATGAAAGCGGGACTGCGTGCTGAAGACGAACTACTGGCGAGGGAAAGAAGAGGGGTAGGCTTGTTAAAGACTTCGGGTTTTTTTTTTTTTTTTTTTGGACATATATACATGGGCTTGTTTTTAGATACGTATACTAATACCACTTTGTTCTTTCATGGGCGTTGATTATTAGTAGTTGACGTTTATTATTTATTTATATTAATGAGTTGTGATTAAGATGAGGAGATGATAAAAGGTTATTGATTACTTGCGTTGGATATCTTTCGTATGTATGTGAGGGATGCTTTAAAGTCTTAAATCTTTATATAACTTATGCCTTTTTGTTTTTTTTGTTTTTTTTGTTTTTTTTTTTTTTTTTTTTTTCTGATTCAAGAAAAGAGTTTCACATTTTCTATGATTCACCGGCATGGTTGGTGTTGGAGCAACAGAAACAGCCCTAATGTTCCAAGTGATCATGAGATATTGACCTAAATCAACACGATCAATATAATAAAAAGTACTGCAGAAAGAAATCACAAACACACACAAGATAAATATTTTATGTGGTTTGGTTTTTTGAATGACCCATGGGTGCCGCGTTTGGTTTTTACTATAAATTGTATAAATACAAATTAATATAAAAGAACTCTCCATTTTTTCGGTTAAAACCAAAACCTTAAAAAAAAAAATCTAAGGACCTGTTACATCCATAGCTCTTTCTAAACTTTGGAAAAGGAACTTTTTCAGCTTCTCTCATAACTCAGAGAAGATCTTATTTTCTCATTTTGAAGAAATCCTAAATCTTTTTTATTCATGAAAACCTTAGATAAGTAAATTAAAGTTAAACAGTCACCACTCTTTTTCATATTAGAGAGTGTTTCACGTCTCTACTCCTCATACAAGGAAACACTTCAATTCAAGGTTTGTTGACTCGGATAGCTTAATTAAGATTGATGAATTTGACTTGAAAGTCATTGGAGTCAACCCAATGAATCATAACTATTTTTATTTTTTACTTTTTATAAAAATATAATAAATATTTGAAGATATTAAAAAATGATAGATAGTATTTTGGTTCAAATATTATCCATTTTCTTGATAAATATAAATATTTTGTTATCATAACTTGAAAATCCAAAAAATAAAATATACAAACTATTGCAAGTAACATCACGCAAATAGTAACACATGCAGAGTTTTGCAAACTAAATCTGACAAAATATGAAAAGATTTTGAATGACTTATCTGGTTGGAGTATTTGTAGGCAGAGGTATATACAAGTACACTCTTCTTAAATTTGATATTGCCCCTGTTCGGATTTCTACTTCAGTGTGCTAGGTATGTTGGCGATTAGACTCCAGGATTCAATGACAAGTTCTTTTTCGAAGGATTCACAAAGTCCTCCAAAGACTTTTCTGAATTGATAGTACATTCTCAAACTCAAAAAAAAAAGGAGAATATAATTGTGCTTTGGTATGCTTCTTTATACACTGATCATTCTCTTAAATAGAGAACCGAGAGAGAACGAAAATACATGTATCTTTTCTTAAATGAAAATATATAACTCTTGATTGACAATGATTCGTGTAAATTATAAATCTAGCACACACACCACACGGTTCAGCTTGGCTCCACTATGTTCGGTTTGGTTTGACACGCACATGTGTAGACAAACAGCCCAACCAACCTCTCTCTCCCATAAGTCTGAACCCATGTAAGTTCTTACATTTACTTATAAAATCAAAAAACTTTTCCTCCCTTTCCAATGTGGGACTAAAGTTTTGTAGAGAAAGGTTCAAGCTTCCCATGAGCCAAATCAATTTGATGGAACCTTCTGAAATTTCAAATTTCATATCCTTAACATAAAGACAAAAGTTGGTGTAGGTATTTGACTATATAAAAATGTTTGTTTTTCTTATAAATGAATTATTTAATTTTCAGCTGACAAATGCCCACCATATAAGAGGAAGATATCGTGAAGTTCTAGATAAAATGTAAAGCTTCTAAGAAAAATGAGAAGAGAAATGCTAAGCTGGTTTGACACCATTGTGTACTTAGCTAGTCTTGTTGGATCTTGAAATATAGCACACGTGGGTTTTCTACCTTCGTGGAGGGTGATCATGGAAATTTATACCATTCACATGAGGGGCTATATCACCTGCGACGGGAATAAATGAGTCGAATTTTTACTGTGTGAGAGACGGAGGGAGGGTGGGGCCCACCATCCCCGGCCCCCCGAAAATTGTATGGGGCCCACCCCACCTCTCTCTCACACCGTAAAAATTTGGCTCATTTACTCTATCGCATGGCAGGTGATACAAACTCTTCCCACGATAGGGGATGATTTGTATTAGCCATGTTGACCTCATTACCATATTGTCTACTAGACTTTTGCTTGCATACAACAACACATGCATTTTATACAGTTTTTTTTTTCTTCAAATAAATGTATGTGAGAATATCTCCCTCTCTGTCACATGGCATAAGGTTACTGGTTGAAATTTGCCACATTAGAAGACTTCAAGATACAAGTGGTTAATTTAGGAGGGATACTTCAACTGTCACATGTAACAAAGGTGTACAAAATTCCAAGATTATTTTGTTTAAGCAGCGTACGTAGTGTAAAAAAAAGTGTAAAAGATATCTAGAACTAGAAGAGTTATGCTTAAATAAGAATCTTTGGCATGTCTATGTAGGGAGGATTAGGTCTAGAACAAAAAGCATATCATTGTTACACCCATCGATCTCCTTCAAGATGAAATAATTCACGGTCAAATCCGCATATCATTTAGCTAATTAATCATTCCTAACCCCTCGCATACCTAGTCAATGCAATGGACAAAAACATGGGGAATGAGTATACCCCCGAAAATAAAGCACTTTGCTTAATGCTTGTAAAGATGCCATCCAACTAAAGGAAACCTGGAAAGATGTCGTCTAAAAGACAACTCTTCCTTCCCCATATGTAAATCCAATCAAAACTACTCTGTACTTTTTAATTACTTGTAAAGTGGTTGTAAAATTTTGGTTTGCAAACCTCTTGCTCTAGGGACAAAAGGAAGTCTAGGTGATTGTCTTCTCTCATGCTTAAATCTAAACACCAGCCCAAAAGCTTCCAAGGACTCCATTATGGAATTTATCGCTAGCTATCACTTTCTTGGTGTGTTTGGGAAAGTAGGAATTTGAAAAAGGAAGCCTTTACTGTTATAAAAATTATTCTCTGTTCTTTGAAGATGACTCAAGAATCAGTAACTGGATGGCCCACCCAGAAAAACTCATTCCCTCTATCCAAGAGCTCATTCTGATAAGGAAAAATGAAGCCTCCTTCCTATTAAAGAAAATTTAATAGGACGACAGAAGAAGCTCAAGGAGTGGCCAGTATCAAAGGTGATCCTCTCCTGCCAATAAAATTTTCACTTTTTTGGGGTATGTGTCCATCTCCTTCGTCCACAGAAAAATCTTCGGACATGTGAGGATCCTTACTCAGCCGGTATTGGAGTCATCTTATGTGATGATTATGGAAAGCTCGTTATATCAAGGGCTGATATAGCATAAACCATTGTCTTCAAGCATTTTGTGGCTGAAGGACAAACTACCTTGACAGGCATCCAAATGGCTATGGTTTTCAGTTTTAAGAATATTTTGTCAGAAGGGGATGTATTGACCATAATATATGGTTAAACCACCATTTGAAAGAGAACAGTTGGCATATCAATACTATATAATAATTTCCACTCAAGTCTCTCTCCCTCTCTCTTAAATGTAAATTCCCAATATACTTTCGGATCTTCTAGCTCAATTAATGCTATTTTGCTGAATGGATAACTCACTTTGTTATGTTCTGGAGTTTGATGAAGGGACCTCCAATCCCCCTTTTTTGCTACGTAAAGATGAAATCTGATCAATTCAAGCAGTTCTTAAACGTCTTGCATAAAAAAAAAGAGTTGGGGGGGGGGGGGGGGGGTTGTCCTTTTTTGTG
>JAOXJP010227865.1:0-25206 GCA_025762735.1 Platanus orientalis | reverse complement strand
TCACCTCCAAAAAGTGATTTGATCCCCCCCTCTGTGTGGCCACTCAGGGAGGTGGCATAGAGGATATCAACCCCCTTACACTGGGGATTGGGCTCCTCTCTCTCTCTCTCTCTCTCTCTCTCTCTCTGTGTGTGTGTGTGTGTGTGTGTGTGTGTGTGTGTGTTACTCTTTATGCGTAAGCGTGCTGGTGTTCGAGCTAGGGTAGTGGCAATGGGAGAACGCGACGGCAAGCACCATTGCTAGTTTCGCTACTGTAACTGCTATGCATCCCCTCGACGTCATCCGTACCAAATTTCAAGGTCCTAATATCTACTTTCCTCCTTTTAGTATTTTTTTTTTCGGGGCTTTAATTTTCATTTGAATTAGTTTATGAGAAGTTTTACGTTAAAAGGGTAGAACCCATGATTCATATCCTCATCCCCTCAATTTTTTTTCCTATTCGATTGATTTTGTTAGCTGTTAACGACGGTCAGAGTCTCCAATCTCCCATCATACAAGAACACTGGTCACACCATCTTTAAGATAGCTCGAACGGAGGTTTGTTTTTCAAATTCTACATTTATGATTGTTTGTGATTTTAAGGTTTCTTTTTTGTTCTTGGAGTATACACCACCAGGAAGGGATTGAAGAGCCACAACGGCGGCAACACAGTGCTCGGAGTTCTATCTTCTCACCTTGAAACCATTGTCGCATTGTTGAGGACTCCCTTCAAGTCTCATAAGAAAAGAAACCCTAATGGAGGTTACATTTCTTCGTATTCCTCTTTCCCTCATATTATGTTTTTCTTCTAATCTTTTAATCTATGCATTTCTTTTTCCCTCATTTTCTATTTTTCTCTCTTCGATTCGACAAAGCTGGTTTCTCCCCCAATGATTTTGATCATTTTATTGTAGAGAGACTATCTAGATGGAAGCTACCTAGAGAATGACATTGGAAATTTAATCAATAAGTTACCCAGATTAGTTGTCAACGGTTCTTCAAATGATAATCCTTTGATTGAGGGTTTTTTTTAATCCTTTTTTTTTTATGTGTTTCACTCAGCCAACCGACCAAAGGCTAAGAGTGACAAACCAAAAATGGATTGCTTTAACCCAAAGAAAAGAGGTTGTTCATGGTTTCTTCAGAGTTGGGTAAACTCTTAATCGTTTTTATTTCACTTTGAATCAGGTATTGTAAGAACCCATTTTTTTTTTTTTTAAGCAGTTAAGGTATGACTCAAGTCATTTTGAGGAAAACCCTTGTTCAAAGGGGGAAAACAAATAAGAGTAAGAGATTAAGGCTTTTGGAGCTCTTGAGAAGGCCTTCCTACAAAAGAATAGTAAGTGGTCATCTTTTTCTCATGTTTATAGTTAGAGTTTTTATAAATTTGTAAAATAAAATTAGTATTTCTTTGTTTTTAAAAGACTTTAACTATATTGTATAGTTTTGCTTTTGTTGTGATTGAACAAATAGGGATTTAGGGTATAGAAACAAATACACCAAGTTAGATTTAGAAATAGGGAATTTAAAGGGATTGGGTATTTACGTTTATGAAATTAATAATGTTTAATAGTGACATAAATACATGTCAATTATTATCTATTGTATATCTTTTTATCTTAGAAATAATCAAATTACTTTTATATTAAATAGCTTATGTTGGTTAAAATGATTTTAAGATGCATAGATATTATTAAGAGGAAGAGACATTAAAATTTGTATTGTATTGATTATGGTAGTTGATACTTTTGTAATACATAATAAATGCATAGCATTGCATGGCATAAATTTATATATGTTTTTAATTGGGCAAAAAAGAGAAAAGGTCACTTCCCTATAAAGAGCATAAAAGATAAAAGGATCGTTCCTCTACAAAAAGCATAAAAAGAAAATAAAAGAAAAGAAAAAGATGATGAGGGAAATTGCATTTATATGCATCTATTATTGTTCATGATTTTATATTAGCATGACATATATTTATTTTGATAATATGAATTGTTTCCGGTTACATATGGCTTACTTATTGTTGTGGTATCGACTTGGGACGCATAATTACAGTCGTAGGTTAGAGTTTGACGAGAAGCCACCTTGTGTTTAATGCCCAATGTTAGAACTGGTGATTCAACCACTTAGTGCAAGCGGTAAAGGGTTAGGACTGTCTCATGTCTATCTCGTATTAGCACATGTAATTGTGAGACCAGCACAAGTAAAGACCCATACTTTACACAATGCATCCATTACATACCATTTATAGACATTAACATAATAAATCTTTATCGAATGTATTTTATTGGATTAATTGAATATTATTTATTTATCTTACTTTTCCTTACTATAAACTTGTAGAAAATTAGATTAACTTGTTGGATGCTATCCAGGACACTAGGTGGCTTCACATGGAATAAAATAGGTAAGGATTAAATGAAATTTCAAATCCCCATCCCTAAATTCACTAGTTTTAATTCGCAAGTATGTATTGATAGAGTTCTTGTTTTATTGATTGGGTTCAATGAACAACATCTTTTTCTTCTTTGTCGGAGGATTTGAGTAGTTTATTTTGTTGAATCTTTGATTGATGGTTTCTATTTCATTGATTTGTTGGGCATATCGGTTTGGATAGGCCTCCCAACTAGATCACAATCTCATCAATACACAATAAATAAGTAATATTTATTTATCATAAACAAACAAAAAGTGTTCCCCCACACCCTACATGTGGGCAGACTTTAGGCTTTTGTTAAAGGGGCACACCAAATCCGCATCAGAAATGTTCACATGCGTATAGAGCTAGAGCTAAATCTAACTAATTAAGAATGTCCAGTAGTAATCATTGCACAACGACAAATGATAATTAGGAGTTTCTAAGCACAAACAAAAGGAAAAGAAACAAAAAATAAAAGAAGATTAATCACTCCCCATCAAAAAGCACAACCGATATACATCGAGGTAACTAACAACAACAAAAAATCAGTGAGCACATCATCAAAAGCCAAAGATTTCTGCATATTCAATGCTTCTTCTTTCCAAGAAATACATCTGTGAGAACAGTCCTCGACTGCAAAGAAGCTTTCATCAGATCTAACCCTAAATTCAACAAAACAAAATGTGCACAATATTTAGGCAATTTTCGAATGTTCTAAAAAAAATTTGAATGTTTGAAATAATTCAATTATTTGAGAAAAATTTTTATCATTCAAAATTATAAATTTTCAGAAAGACCTCGTCAAACCAATCATTTTTATCGCTTATAGGTTGTGAGCGGATATTAGGATCAAAAGTTATGGTCATTTAAAGTTTTAGGCTATTTTTACTTTTTAGCACTTTTTTATTATTTTACTTAAATTGTCAATTGGATCTATCATTAGTCAATCCTTTTTGGGGCATTTTCTAGGTTTTGGGTAGATTATTTTTAAGTCATTCTAAATCCACTTAAGATTATGTCTATACCCAATCACCCACTTACTAACATTACCTTTGGATTTGATTTTGTAGCCAAGTTTTCAAACATTTTTTTTAATTCATATTAACCATCATAATAAGAATAATTAAGAAGAAGGAAACCATATGAAATTGGGCATGTCTAAGGCTCATAAGTACATTTTAAATATCTTTTGAAATTGGGCTTAAATTTTGTGCCGGCCCAAGATAAGCCAAGGCTTAAGTTGGGCTTAAATTTGGGTCTGGGTAATATTGGGCCTACAATTGGGCTGATCTTTTAGGCCTATTTACTTTGTGCAGCTCTGGTCACGGGTCGGGGCCAGGTCATGAGCTCTACATGTGAAGCTAGGCCTGGACTAGCAATGGCTATTGCCCATGTCCATAAGGTCTACTGTATCCCCCTTTTTAAAGTTTAAGTAGGGATTCGGTACGAACACCTCAGGTCAGTCAAGGTCAGTATGGCACAAGGAACCAACACATCAGTGCTGAAAACTGAAAAGAATCCCTCAAAAAAGTGTAAATCACTTTTTTCGGTGCTGATGTGTCCACCCCTGATACCATACTGACATGGGTGCAAAGGGCGGTCATACCAAATCCCAGCCGGTATCAGGGTATACCCATGCATTCCCCTAGCCTTCTGGGCTGTCAGGCTTGGACCCTGGGGAAGGTATCCTTGGTTCAGACGTGTCCTGATACATGCCACATGCATATCTGACTGCCAGAGCTGTATCCTCTGTGACGCCTTGTGGTGAGCCACAAGTGAGCCCAGACACAGAGGGGGATGGGGCCATACAGTTTTTGCAGGGCAACCAGTCCTCTGACTGCCTGAAGCAAGAATTAGCTTGATCACTCAGTTATTGGTGATGTTAGCTAGCTAATTATTAGATGCCAGATCCTGGGGAAAAGATGTTCTGTTCAGGATTTAGTGTATAGGATGGTGTCCAGGACAACATGGGCCATCATATGGAATAAAATGAATATTCTATATTCGAAAAAAGCATCACATACCCATGTTGTTCCATATGACGTCCCCTGGTGTCATGGACACCAAGTCCTGGAGAGAACATCATTTCCCAGTTAAATACTAGTAGCTCCATTACAAGACATCAAATTCTTTTTATGCTTTTAGCTGCATCTCTTTCTATAGAGAATCGTTTCGGCTTCTATAATAACTTTTTTTGGCACCTTTTGTTGGGCGGAACATTAACCCTTCAAAATCGAAATGTTAAACCCAAACTTAATCCAATCCCTAAATGGTGATTAAAATAAGATTTTTGTGCCTGAACTGGATACCATATCCTCTGCAATGCCTTGTGGTGAGCCCAAACACAAAGGAAGTGGGGCCCATACACTTTTTGCAGGGCCCCACTCCTCTTTGTGTTTGGGCTCACCTGTGGTTCACCACAAGGCGGCATAGAGGATACAAGTCCTTCCACTTCTGGATTTCTGGTGGATGAAGGCATGCCCGCCGGTGTCTTGGACACCAAATTCTAGACATGATACTTGTTTGAATTTAGTGCCTCTTCTAAAATGGGCAGAGATCATATGACATCCCTCGGTGTCTTGGACACCAAATTCTAGACATGACATTTGCTCCTTTTAAGAGGGACCAAATATGCAAATGTTCATTTGAATACTTTTTTTATCATTTTAACCCGTTACACTCTGTTTTTATGGGTACCTATATTTTCATTTAAAAACTATTTTTACTGTTTTAATCCTATGCACCGAGCCTTTGTTGATAAAACACTGTAGGACATACAAAATCGTCGACAGAAGATTTGTTCCCACAATGCTGTAATGTAGTACGACACGAGTAAAGATCCTCTAACTGGAGCCTACTACAAGTAATCCCAGAGACCCATACCTTGCCTTGGTGGGGTACAGCAAGGGTATCTCTAACAGCAAGATCTCAGCCATATAAATCCAGAGCCAGCACTTGGGTTGAAAAGATTTAATCTGGTAGTTTGTATTGTTAATTTTATATTTGATAATGAATCCGGTAGTTTGTATTGTAGTAGAAGATCATCGATTCAGTAGTTAATTAGTTAGTTCTTTTCTTTTCTTTTTGCGGTCGTTAATTAGTTAGTTAGTTAGTTATATATTGAAGTGTCAAGAAGGATTCTTCATTCGCACATCATGGTCCACCGGTTAATGGTCCAGATCAGCCCGTGGAACACGAGACACCTCTCGTATCAAAAGGCCCAGCCCACTAAAGTCCACCTTCCCAATTTTCATCATCAGATATATCGCCCCACGGTCCCACCAAGCGGAACGTCCTAAGAGGTAGGCCCACTCGAGGGCGACCGACGTGGCCGAGGTGAAGAGAGTGAAAGAAAGAGAAAACGCCGGCGAAGACGAGGATTTTAAGTCCGTCCGACCGGACCAACGCTTTCCTTCCTGCAGGCTTCCGAAAGCTCCACCGGTCCGTCCCCTAAAACCCGCGCTAAACCCTCGCGAGCTTCTCTCGCCGTTCGTCCTCCTCCTTCAAACCACGTGTCCTTCTGACTCTCTCTTCCTTCTTCCCTATCTGTACCCACACAGATCAAACCCAAAATCTTCCGATCTCAAAACCTAACCCCTTAAATCCACCGGTTTTTTATTCTCTTTCTTCACCATATTCTCTCTGGCGCGTTGCAGCGGCGAGCCCCGGCGAGTTCTTCTTGATCGAGTTTTTGTTTTATTGATTGGATTTGGTGAGTAACATGTTCTTTTTCTTTTCTTCATCGGGGATTTTGATGTGTTTCTTTTGTTGAATCTTTGATTGATGAGGCAGTGTTGGTTTGGATAGGACATGGCTGAACCTCCATTAACTGTTGTAAAAGAGAACAAATTGTGGAGAGGGATATTCGCGGTGGTTGGGATCATTACTACCCTTGTCATCTATGGTGTCTTACAGGCAAGATTCTTCTCTTCTTCTTGATCATTATCATCTATGGATCATGATAAGGAACCTGTTTATATTTGTTTGTTTCCGGATTCTGGATTTTTTTTTTTTTTTTTTTGTACATGTTTTGCTTGTTTATAAGAGAAATATATGATTTATTGCATCAATTGTAGGGTTTGATCATGAATGTTGTTAATGGGCTCTGTTAAAACAGTAATTTTCAATGCGGTAAACGAAATTTAAGGAATTATAATTGAATGAAACTGCATCATGTGTACACTTATCATACTAAATTAAGGATCTTTGGGGTGTTTCAGAAATCTGGGTTAGTAGGCTTTGTTTGTATTTAGTTTGTGAGCTTTATTAATTGATTGCTCTCTTTGTTTACTAGCTTAAGTCAGATGGAGGCCTAGGGCTTTGTGGTAAGGCAATTTGCTGAGTTGAATATTTGAGTTTGACTAGGTTCATCTTTTAGTCAATTGGGATTTTTTTTCACTTGACATGTTTATATTGCCTGTTGATGCTACATTGTATTTATGGTGGATTTATGAGATCATTATGAACTATAAGTAGCATTGATCCATGACCTTCTTTTAAGGGATTTCGATAATAAGTTTAATTATTGACCTTCTCAGTGCCTTTTTTTTAATTTCCATATCATTTTTGGTGGGCTATGGAAGAATTATTTGAGAACATAACGCACATGTGTTGTTCAAGGAATTTTTCATTGCTTAGTTGTCTTTGGAATGGGGCAACTAGCTTGACCTTTTGCCTAAATCTTTAGCAAAGCATTGAAAATTTGATTTTGACTACAATATTATGTGTGATGAGGAACTGTACTTTTCTTTTGTGCGGTTGTGATGATGCAGGTCAATATTATTGTTTAAGAGATACAGTATTTTTCGATCATGGTTGAAATGGATGAAATTGGTGTTCTTTATTTTTTCTGATTCGTAGGCAAAATAAATTTATAAGATTGGAGTTTTCAATAGTAGGCGAAATTGCTTCTGATCTATAGGAATAGATGTGCTGCATAGTTTCCATTGTTTCAGTTCTAGAAAGTATGTCTCAACTTTCAAGATCGTGGGTGAAGGATGGTTTAATGGGTGCTATTTTGGACGAGATGTTGCTTGCCTGGTGGTTTTGAACTGCTGATATGACCATGGATGAATCGCAAGTGTGTAGTGGTGTATGTCTTCTGTGTTTTCCCTTGTCTATTACTATAAGAAACATTATGTTGAATATTGAATCGGCTTGAATGTTGAGAGCAAAGGATATAGTTATTAATAAATCCTTAATTTTTTTAAAAAAAAATTTAAAGTAAAATTAATAAGTTCTATAGGAACTATGATGAAATACAGTGTATGCACAGATCAATAGTAGTCTGCATCAATTGTAGTTGAATGATATACTTGTCAATTCTCGCTAGTGGAAAAAAAGAAGAAGAAGTAGAAGTGATCTATTTGTTTTTTCTCTCTCTTGCTTTCTCTTGTGTGTATTAATTAACTATATTGAGCATCCTGAATCAGTCATAGAAAAGAATTTGCTTGCAACTACGTCATTACCTCCCTTCAATTCATTAGGTAAAAAAAAAAACTGTATAGTTTAAATCATGACTATCATCGTCAAGCCCCTATATTATTGGTGTACCCTCAGTATAGATTAGATTGCATTGTGAATTATTATGAGAAATCATGTTGAATCATTAATCTCAGGATTTCAACAACACTGCCCAGGGTAGTTGTAAACTTATCATTATATAACTAAGCTATTGATATCATCAAAATTGCTAGATTTGGGGGCTCTTTGCCATGGAGATGTGATCCTTAGTCAAGTGGTCTCTAATATCTGTGCAGGGTTAGGTAGTTGTAGTATCTCAGATCCATCAACAGGCATATCTCTGAAATTAGAGGTTGGCCTATAATCCCGTCCAGTTTACTGTACTATGACTATTTTTGCCGAGCATATCCATTCCTTGTGAGGCATTGCTTATGTCTTTTCTGGTATACTTCTTTTATCTTTTAGTTTGTTTACGTGGTAGGAAAAAGGTAAAATTATCGAGATTTAATTTGCCACAGCCCGCAAGAATGTAAGATTTGGAAAGCTGTTGAATGTTTGTATATGCATTCTAGCTTACAGAGTTTAATTTGTACTTATCTTTATTCCACTTTGAAGTTATACTTGAAACACTGTGTATGTAGTTGAATTTTTTTTCATCCATCTTGTATGGATGCTTTTGTTTTACCTGTACACTTCTTACCACTTTTTGATGATGAAAATTCTACTATTCTATTCTGGGAGTAAACAAGTTTCTACTAACCAAGCAGATCATTTCAAATTTTGACTGAAGAATATGTTTATTTTTTTGCAGGAAAAAATCATGAGAGTTCCATATGGGGAAAACAAAGAATTTTTTAGATACTCATTATTTCTTGTTTTCTGCAACCGCATCACAACATCTGCTGTGTCTGCAGGTGCCTTAGTGGTAAACTAGCCAATTATTGTTATATACTTTTCTCAAAAAAGAAAAAAGTTATATACTTGGCATTTGAGAAACATCTTTGTCATTTGAATCTCTAATTTATCTTATGTTTTCGATAGGCAAGTAAAAAAGCCTTGGTCCCTGTTGCTCCAATGTATAAGTATTGCCTCATATCAGTATCGAACATACTGACCACAACATGCCAGTATGAGGTAATGCATCCATTTCAGTATCACTAATCATGATCCTTTTCTCTAAGAGAATAAAATCTTCTCCAACCTAATAAAAAAAAATTGAACAGCCTCTCCATTTGCTTTAGACTTTGGTTAAGTAGTTAGCTTCTGTTGAGACATGAGCAACTTGATGAAGCTAAGACTGTAATAAATGCTTGCTTCAGGCCCTCAAGTATGTCAGTTTCCCCGTTCAGACACTTGCAAAATGCGCTAAGATGATACCTGTTATGGTAAGTCAACTCTATTTGGTTGAAAATGTATTTAACCTTTTCTTTTTCCTTTGTATATTCCTATTTACATAAGAAACTTGGACACGGACACATGTCAATGTCAGATATGGATACAAGGTGTGAGATACACTGAGTTCAACAAATCTGACACTTTGACATGTCCTTGCTGTTTATTTCATATGTTATGACATTGTGCAATATAGAAAGAACGTTGTTAGATAGGCTGACACATGATAATTGAATTAATGGTATATAGGTAACAGTTACAAAAAGTGATATATGATAAATTAAGATTTATTTACCTAAAAGTTTTGGAATGTGTCTGACACATGAGCACAAAACAGTTTCCATCATGGAAAATTTTCAGAAAAGGGAGTCCTTGTTTCATATCTTTCTACTTTAACAACTGAAACATATGTATTATGGTTTGCATGCTGTAAGTGATAGTTCCTATACACAGATATCTGTAATAACTTCCCTTTTTCTTTATTTGGTCTATGACTGGAGAATGTATGCTCATTATTTTTGCTTGTTATTCCCTGCACCTCCTATCCTGCAAGAAATGCTTAACGAGTATACACGTTCTGTATTTTTTATGAGTTAAGTTGGAATTAGAATGAAAAAATCCAATATCTGCTAATGAAATATCTTGGTTAATATGTCAAATTTGTAGTATTGTGTTCCATTCACTATTTGAACTGATTTTACCAATGAGCTAAGGAAATTGATCCATTATAATGGTCTACGCAACTCTAGCATCCTTATAAATAGCCTCTATTAGTTATATCTTGTAATTGTCGGTAAATATTTTGTATTTTTCTTTTTTCCTTCAACATCTTATTCTTGAAAGTGTTTGTATGTACCTTCACAACTATATTAGAACTTTTAAAATTAATATTGAATAATTTTAATAACCTTGTCTTGGATATCTCATTTGTATTGCTGCCACAAATAATAATAATAATAATTATAACTTGGATATCTTATTGAATTAATTTTTTTTTTCTAGATGGCCAATTTTCCCAGGAAATTTATAATTGATATTCTTTATGTACCTTTTTTTTTCGATAAGTTCTAATCATCTTTTTTTCTTTATGTACCTTTGTAAAGTTCTTTATATCATGACCCTCTTTTTGATTACTTGTACAGAAGTCAATCTACAGATCTTTTAGTTTTTTCTGAAAAGAATCCCTCATAATGACTAAGCATATTAGTTACTAGTTTTGGATCTAGTTTGTGAAGCCCTTCCATTAGATGGCCTCTCAGAGGTAGAAGCTTATTGACTTTCTTATTGTGGTCACATGACCCAGTTGTCTCTTGCATCTCTTGTTGTGTCAAAATTAATAGCTCGGGTGCATGCTCTCTGTAATAATTCAGTGTATTCCATCATATGGTATGGCTTACTTTTATTGTGATAAGATACTTAGTTTTTGTTCGACTTGCACCATCTATGATTTGTTGGAAAGTTAATTCAATAAGATTTCTAGCAGCTCCATATTGAAGACACAGAGACAACTTTTTGAACAAAAAGGCTTTAATCATAGATGCAGAAAGGACCCAATTTAATTTAATTACCTTTTATTATTTTATATTCCTATATTCATACATAAAGAATTTATATACTAATAACTCACGTAATTTATATTCTGGTCCCAAGGGTATTAATTTATAGAGTTTCTAGTGTATAACCAATGGCGAAAAGCCCAGACCAAAGGTTGAGCCAGTCGGGTGGGGATCAATCCTATTCTGTAAAGTTGATCAGGATCAACCCAGTGATATGAGCTGACCTTAAAAGTAAGATAAACATATTTAATGTTAGGTTCTGTTCAGCATTTTAATGGTCGGTTTGTTTTGAATGCATATCCAAGTCTTGGATCAGCCTGGAACCACTTATAGATTCAATTCCTGTGTCAGATAGTCTGGTCTAGGTTTTAAAAACATCCACTGATATGCACCCTATCTGTATTCTATTATAACTTGCTCAAATTATGTCCAATTGGATTATCTTGGACTCATATGATAGCTAACTGAATAACTTTATAATGACTTCAAAATGAAAGCTTGAAATTTTACTAACATAGAAAACAGTGGCTAAATAATAAAGTGACAGGATTAGACAGCTAAGGTTGGATTACAACCAGCATATCAAATCCTGACAATAGAAAATCTTCAACAGAAAGGTTGTTATCTAACTAATTGATGTCTTAGTGTGAGCTTGAATCTCTAGCTCTTGGGGTTGAGTCTTAAGAAACTTGTGACCTTCCAGAGATTGCTGGCTAGATTGAAATACAGATTATGTCCAACTTGATGCACCCTTCAATTCTTTCTTTTTCATGGCTATGCAAAGGAATATTTTTCTACTACCCAGTCTAGATCATGTGCACAAGTTGTTGTTGGTGCATGATATACTATCGCCTTCTTCTGTTTGTGTACCAAGATGGCCTTACTGGAGAAAAGTGTTCTTGCCAACCATGAGTGTACCAACAAATTGCTTCACTGACAGAGCAACAGATTTCGCACTGGTCTAAACCCAGAGCTAGTCACTTTAGGAGATCCTGACTGTTCTTCTACTTTTTTATGTGTTCTTAACCCAGAAAAGCCTAGTATTAACTTTTCTTTCACCCTTTTATTCAAAACTGATTTTGTCATATAAATATATAAATATATATAGCTCTTGCTGCAACAATTGAGGACAAGTACTCTGTTCGTGGTCTCCAACTGAATTTGTGCTTAATTTTTGGTACTTGAAATATATCTTGATACCATTCTCTTTATTGAACTTGTTTGTCCACTTTGAGTTTCTGATTTCTATCTATATATTACACAAATTCCTATTCCAAACATCAAGATTTATTCTTTGTGTTAAATCACTATGTTGGTTCCCTCTTTACTTATATTGAATCTGTCTAGAATCAGTCCTGAACATCACCTGTTGCTGCCTCTGTTCTCCCTGATTTGATTGGAAGACCATCAGTCCTATATGTCCTAGTTTTGTCCCTTTGTCCTAATTCTTTCTCTATCAGTAATCTATTCACCTTGCTATCTTTTTTTTGTTGAGAAAACCCAAACAATGAGATCATGAGTTGCATTTGAATCAAAGTCCATAACACTAATGAAAACTGCAACACATTCCAGCTGCTTGGCCAATTGTAACCACTAATTATCCACACCAAATATACAAACCAAACTAAATGGAATTTTGAACAATCACACACCTTATGCAAGATATGGGCATGTGCCCTGTCCCCAAGTGCACTGCTTCTCCCCACCATGGGCCTTGCAAAAGTCTGTGCTCAGAGGTTAGTTTGACCTTCCTTGATGGTCAGAGCTCAGTTTTGGATGTTGTATTAATGCTGAAAGCTGATCCTTCAGCTTGGGAGTTGGTGTTTTTCTTCAAGTTGTGCAAAGAGGTGATGTTGGCTGTTAAGAGCCTTGTTGTGAATAGGAGGTGCGAAGTATGATTTTCATTTCATGTTCTTCATACATTGAGTTTCTTGTTTTCTCACTACATAGAGTAAATGGAGCAGAGTATGTTGTACATCCACACACAACAAATTGAGATATGTTATGGATTGATGCTTCTATCATGCCACTATGTCTATCATTCGATACTATAAGCTGTTTGGAGCTTTTTGTTGTATCTTGTTCTTTCATATATTTGTTTCTTTCAATTTTTGTTCTCCTTGCTTAGTTTGTTGCATCCATCTATAATGTAGCAAAATAAAATGATTCATATGCTAAGGTTGTTTTAGAATGTCTAATTGTTTTAATCTTTCTATTATCATCAATGGATCCAAAATTGGTTTTGATTTGTAGAATTTGCATTGTATTTCTACTATTATTTGATTAAATGATTCAATCAGTTTTTAGGCATGGTGTACTGAGACCTCATACTGATGAGTAGCCTGAGGTCACTTCTCTCAAGATAAGAGAAAAACCAATGCTAAATGTGGGAGGAGAAAAAAAAGGTTCAAAAGATGGGTCCCCTTGGTGCATTCAGGGTACTGGCACCGACAGCCCCCTCCATGAGATATGCACAACCCAGCCTCTGGCATCTTTGCCCTCCATGGGCAATACAGAGACCTGATGCCCCTCGTACCCCCTTTGAACACCCCTCAAACTTGCACTTCTTAGGATGGTGAGTCCCGTGATCAGCGGACTCTAAGACTGTGCCTGTTGAGTAATCTGTAGTGACTGAAGGCTCATAACTCATGTTAGGATGAGTATGATGATGGCTGCTAGTCCCAAACTCTAAACGTACTTAGGTCTCCAGCAAAGCTTTGTTACCATCCATCCTGGGAGCTAGGAGAAGGGATGGAATATAACCACCTGATTTTTTGGCTGAAGTGGAACCCTCATCAATAATTGGAATAAAAAGTCTCTTTTCCTCTGCAGACATTTGGTTTAGGAGGTAGGATGTATTCAGATTGTTTTGGTCTGAAACTGGATTTTCATGCCCACCCACAACATCCCCAGTCCCTCTAGAAAGGCCAGGTTTTAGGATATCGGAATCGCCCTCAGAAGACAATGCTTGGACAAATGTGACAGATTCCTTGCTTTTGTTCACCACAAAATGATCTTCATGGTAGGAACTTGGTGTGGGGCCCAATCCAAGAACTAACATGCAACCGTCATCAGGAACTGGTCAACATTTTTCCTCATTTAGAGTTAATTTACCTTGTTTCAATAACACCTTATTTTATGGCTGTAGATGGCTTGATGGAAACTCTCACTCACTGGTCCAATACCTGATTTTACTGGATGTATAAACTTGAGAATTATGTAAAAACTGATGTGTTATTTGTTTTAGGGACTACAACTTTTGATATTTTGCTAAAGGTTTATTATTTTGGTTATTGTAGGCAAAACAAATTAGCAAACAATGGACTTAAGGTGGGGTTTAGCTCTAGTTAAAGAGTTTCCGCCAAATGTATTGATATCAATGGAATTTCATAAAAAATTGCCGGTTTTAGCGAAATATTGGATTAGCAATTTTGGAGAAATCTTAGAACTTTTTATTCGCTTTCTATTTTGTTTTGCCATCCCAAAATTCTCGGGAAACTTTTATTAGAATTTTGTTTCATTTTGCATAAATTTTGAACCATGCATGTGCCTAATATGAATTAAGAGTTGCTAACTGAATCGATATTTTTTATCATGTGAATTTGAAAATTGGCAATGCATAATGAAGCATAAGACTGTGTTAGAAATCCCTGTGCTGATATAGCTGGGCATGGTGGGCTGCTCGGGGCTGCTTCTCATCTAGAAATTTGAGCTGGGCTAGATGATCTGTATGCCATTCCTCCTCAATAAGTTGCCCCTTAAGGGAAATCCTAAGAGATGGGATCTCAATTTTTATGGGGAGGGCAGCCTCCATTCCATAAACTAATGAAAAGGGCGTTGCATTGGTAATTTGGTAGGAATAAACATTCACTAGGCCTAGAACGGGAGCTTCTCATGCAAGTCACACCCATAATCAATTGTGATGATGTAGCATGCATTCCTTGTATAAATAGTACAATAAACTGTTGAATTCCAGCAAAGCTGTTATTGTGAAAGATCCAGAACTTCATTTTATTCTGTGTTCTGTTCCAAAGTGGTCATAGTAAATTAATCTGAAATTTTTTATTGAGTTTCTGCCATAGACTAATGTTTGTTTCCTTTTTTTTTCTTTACTACTCTCATCGTGCTTTAGTAGCTGAATGTTACATGCTGATGCCATCCGTCAACATGAATCCTGCTACTATTATGCTTTCTATTACTTTGCTAGTTTTAAACTCTTAACTTCTCCACCTTACACACTGCTTCAATTGGTTCTTCAATCTTACTGAGTTTTCATGGTTGGTTGTCCTAGGCGAGATGTGAATTTGCATTTTGATGTGTTTTCCCTACAACCTATTAATCCTGAGTCTTATCTTACACTTGCAACTGAATTTTTGGTTCTTGTAGATATGTGCTTATTATAGGCAAAAAGTTCTGGCTGAATTCTTTCATTTTCACTTGATACCTCTTCTTATTATGAAATGTAGTTGTGGACTTGATATTCAATGATTTTTTATGTGTATTTTTCTTATTAACTGGAAGTGTAAAGAATTACAAAGACTAAAGAATAGAGATACCTATGTAGCAAGTTTATATTTACACCATCTATAGCTAGGAGTCAACTACATTATTTTTCCAGTAAATACTCAAGGAAAACCTTCTCAAAGAAACATTCATAGGTAGAAAACACAACTATTATTAAAAAGGCCTTGCTACAATTTTTATTTACCACCCTATTATAGATTCTACTAAATTGGCAGCTAAGAAAATAATCCAACTTTTAAAACTAAAATCCTACTCCAAATAGAAAGAAATAATGATAAAAACATATCTCTGCTATTTACTAGCAACTACAGAACTTTTTTTTTTGGGGATAATGAACAACAAATTTATTGATAAAAATAAAATAAAAACAAATCACAAAGAGATACTAATACTACAAGAAAGAAACAACTTACAGGCTACAAGCAATAACTGTTTAAATCCACAAGCTATAGCTACTACATATCTCTCTTACTGGTTAAATAAAATATATAGGATTTTAGGATTTTTTTAGGACAAATTATGGTTGTCATCAATCCTAGTATAACCAAAACGAAACTTCTAGGTTCTATAATTTTTCTTATAGATCTGTCTAAGGATTTGAAGAGCTAGAACACATGATGCATGGCATTTAACTTAATTATGCTTGACTTTTGTTAATGATCAGATATGGACAAGAGTTAGATGGCACTGAATAGGTCTCATCAGAGGTTAGGTCAGCAGTATCAAGATGGGGTGAGGTCATTTATTGAGTTTGTAATGGCAAAGGCGAGCAGGGATGGTAAGATACGATGCCCATGTATCGAATGCGTGAACTTTAAATGGTATACAGGTGAAGTTGTAAAACATCATTTGGTCCTACGGGGGATTATGGCATCTTACAAACACTAGGTGTACCACGGGGAATTTGTTCCCGATAATCAACCTTGTGTTTCAGATGGCAGCGATGACGATGAGGGCGATAATGAATTGGTAGACAATGAAGAAGAGGATGTGGATGCAATTCCCAACTTAGTGGAAGATCATTACAGGGGGACTTACATGGATGGCCAAGCTGTTGATATCATCCAGAGGGAGGAGGTGCGAAACTTTGAAAAACTGTTGAAAGCTGCTTAGGATGAGGTGTATCCAGGCTGCAAAAAATTTACTTTGCTAGCATTTGTCATTAAGATGCTCCATGTGAAGGTAATGGGAAAGTGGAGCAATAAGTCCTTCAACATGTTGATGGGGGTATTGATGGACCTTCTACCAGAAGGTCATTTGATTCCTCCATCGATCTATGAAGCCAAGAAGTTCCTACGTGACTTGGGCTTGGGATACGAGCACATTGGTGCATGTCAACATGATTGTGCACTATTTTGGAAGGAGAATGCGGGTCTAGAAAGTGTCCAGTATGCGGGGAGTCTAGATACAAGCTTAATGATGGTAAGGGTAAGAAGATCCCTTATAAGATCCTGCATTACTTCCCGTTGACACCGAGGTTGCGGAGATTGTACATGTCGAGGATGACAGCTATAGAAATGAGATGGTATGAGGATAAGCGCGTGGATGATGGGGATGAAACAATGGCTGAGAATAGAGATGATGAAGAAGACTGACAACAATGTCATTTCAATTCTAATATAGATCCCGATATAGATACAGATATGTAGTATTTTTTTAATGCTTTGTAAATGGATAAATGTTCTTAATAAAGTTAATGATTACATTTTTTGTCATTGGTTTGTATTTTATGTTATTTTATGCTTTGTATATGCATAAATGTTTCTCTTTATATTTTACATTTTATGTTAATTTGTATACCATAGTTGCGAACAATGTCTAAAGGTGAAAAATTATGGGTTAAACCTGGGTGGGCGACCAAGAAGATCTCAGAGTATGAGAAGCAAAGGATGGCGACAATTAAGGAAAACAAAGCGAGAATGAATGCTCTGGGGTTGCATCAGGCAACAAATTCTTTGAGGGGGTTTAATTGCGAACATCACGCAAATGAGTTTGGGTAAGGGTAAGAGAAACATGGGTGAGGAAGATGATGAGGAGTATAGACTACTCAAGGGTGAGGAAGGACTGAGTTCTTCTAGTGAAGATAACAAGGAGTGTTGTAGTGTTGGCGAGGATGACTCTTCTATGTATCGAATGAAAAAGGTAATGTGTGTGTGAGTGCGCATCTAAGATTGGGTTTATCTATGATAAAGATTCAATTTGTCTAGCATTTATGTGTTATAGCTTTTATTTCTTTCATGATTATTTATATACTAATCATTTATTGTATTATGTTATGCCAAGTCACATTGATGGCTCCTAGTCTCGCTCGTAAATCTGCCGGTTTTTCTTCAACTTTCAAACCCATAGAGCCTCCGATGGAGGGGGCACAATCCTGGTCTGCACACTTCCATCCTGCACACTCCCAACCTGTACTTCCCTTACCCGCACCTGTATCTAGTACACCAACTGAGGCCAGCAGTGTAGGTAAGAAATATAAAAAAAATTATAGAATTTTCACCCTACTTTAACATGTTTTTTATACAAACTCAAGCATCATTGTGGTTGAAGCCTCAGCTCTTTCTAAGAGGCGTGTATGGGGCCTAACACGGGGCAAGAAGACTGAGAAGCTTGTAAAACAGTCGAGTAAGCTCATAGTAGAGATTCCGGAGGAGTGCAATGTGCCAGTGGAGCCTAATGCCACTACTCTCGCCACTGAGCTTGGTAAAGAGATTAGAGGGGCAACACCGCTCAGGGGAGTCGGTTTTTGGCTAGAGATTAATGTCTCACTTAGGGCGGCAATCATACAACGAGCTCTGGTAATTGCACATCTTGAAAATTATTAATTTATTTAATTAGATTAATTTATGGTGTTCAATGGATTTTGGTATCACACTAACATTATGTTTGCAGGACAAGTTTGATATTAAGGAATATGCCACTAATCCCAAAGTACAAATTGCCATTGATAAAAATGCATGCTACTATACAAGGACTAGAGCTCTAAGTTGCATTTGAAGTATGAGAAGATGATGGCGAATGGTGTTGAATCCAAAAACAATAAGCCTCAAGGGGTTGAGCATGAGGATTGGATCTACATGATCAACAACGTATGGACTAATAAGGGTTTCAAGGTATAATTTATGTGTTTTTTATGTCATTAACCTATTTTTCCCAAGTCTCTATTAGTTCTAATTGATATCACTAATAACTTATTTTTGTTTTTTAGGCACGATCACAGAAGGCCAAAGTCGCTCGTGCAGCATTGCCCTATAATCATGCATGCGGATCAAAGTCCTTTCAGGCAACGATGTTTTCAATGGTGATGTGTTGTAACTAAACTTCTAAAATATTATTCAGTTGCCAACATTTAGTTATAGTCTTACCCATAAAACTAATGAAATCAGGTAGCAAAGAATGACGGCCAAACGCCCCACATTATGGACCTCTATAGGGAGACACATTGGAGTAAGCCAAAGAACAATTGGGTTCATCCGACATGCAAGGAGGTTCATGTACGTATACCAAGTGTTATTTTCTAGACCCATACAATTTTGTTTTCTAGTGTAAACTAATTGTTTTAATTATTGTGAAAATGACAGGAGGGATTTGGAAAAGTGCAGGATAATTGTTCGCAGCCCAATGCAAGCCTGATGAGCCAAGAGGAAATATCGATTAAGGTTCTTAGAGCGAGGTCAGAATACTTAAGGGGACTCGGAGTTGACCCGAAACCCTCATCTTCTATGAATAATGTACATTCTCTGGCACGTGATGATGAGCGGAACAGACTGAGGGAGAAGGTAACTGTTCTTGAGGGTCAAAATCAAGAACAAACCAAGAAAATTGAAGATTTTCAGGCTTCGATGCAACATTTGCTTATGCGTGCAGGGTTTGTTAGTCAGGACAATGAGGATGACAAATCAGGTGGCAATCTGGCTGCGACTTCTTGGTTAGTATATTTATTTTTAACATATCATCTTAAATATATCATTAATCTAAGGAAAATTCTTGTCATGTTGATAATTATGAGAAACTTTACAAATCTAACTAGTGTGGATTGAAAATAGGACTTTCAAGGGCTAAATCGTAAGAGAATTAGATGAAAAGTTACAAATTCTTAAGACTTATAATTGAAAATATGTTTATTTATTTTTATATGAATTTATGTTTTCTCTAACTATTTAAGTAGGTTTAGTAATGTTAATAGATAAATTAAACTCTGACATTATATTAATACCAACAAATATTAATCATAATTCTAAGTAAAGCTAGATGTTGGAAAAATAAGGAGTTGATATGAGAAGAGAGAGATCCTCAATGGTGGAATAATAGTGCAAAGGAAAAAAGTAACTAGAAACTAGTATTCTACTCAGGTTTTTGAATTAGGACACATGACATGTTTTATGGGTTATTAAGGAAATTAAGTACTAATTAGGTGAACTATTTTGGATTATTAATAATTGAAATTCATAGGTAGTAAAAGGTATAATAATTTTTAATCATATGAAATAAGTTTGGAATGGAACATGATAATTGAACCATAAAAGGTATAAATAGTTAAGACTCATTGATAGAAGTAAATCAGGGTTAAAGAGTTAATAGATCAACTATTAAAGGTCAGCCACAACAATTGTGTAAAGGAGTGTCTACGAATGAGTTTTTATCAAATTCCTCAAAAATATCTTGATGCTTCCCAAGTAGTTCGTACAAGCTATTTATATTTCCTTTTTGAGCAACATCGATAAACCTTGGATCCATTTGGTGAATCAAGTGCTTGCTCGTATATTTTCAAATCATACAATATAAATGCTTGAGTTTTGAAGTGAATGTAGATTGCCTTATTTTCATACAATCTAAGTAGTGTTACCTATTAATTAGTGTTATAAGCATGGTTATCAATAAAAACAGCTAAAGAGTTTGAAATTCTGGAAGTATGTAGTTTCACTAGAGGGTTTGTGATCAAAGAAGCCACTTTTCAATGATAGTTTATCTGTCCCTAATATACAATAATTTGTTTCAGTAAAGTACTATTTAGAAATATGCAGATGTATACCAATTCATTTATAGATTGGATTTAAAATTTTTCTATATCTTTATCCCCTTCTTTATTTCTTCTCTCATTCTCCTTTTATGCCATTGATAGCAGTTTCTTATGTATTTTCACTTATATTTTCTTTCAAATTTGATTAATAAAATGTTAATGTGATTGTTTTCTGTTTGTATAGATCAATGATGGCTTTGTGGAGCAGGACCCTTGCATGACTCATTTGTATTTGGACAGTCATATTCGTACTCTTTTAGGATTTATTTGAACGGTTGTTTGGTTTTTATGTATTTTGAATTATTGTTTAAGTTTGAGATTGTATTTGGATTTGAATTGGATACGTGTTTGTTATGAATACATAGGATATATTAATTTGATGAATTTGGACCAATTTGGGCTGGATTGGGTTTGAATGAATACAGGTGCATATAGGTTTCTAAGAAAATTTGTATATCTGACAAATTTGGAACAATTTGGGTTGGCTTGGGTTGGTTTTGGGTGACTCACAAATTCTATTGCGGAAAGCAATATTAGAAAAAAATGTTTTCGGCAATTCAACAATTGAGTGGCAGAAAATTATAAAAATAAAAAAAAAATTAAAATTAATCATTTTGGTGACGCATAGAGAGAGACGTAGAATGTCAAATAATAAAATATAAAAAAATTTAAAATTGTCTTTTGTAATGTGTTTTTTGTGTCGCCGAAAGTCTGATACCCTTATCTTCTAGGACACATTACAGCTTTTTGCAACGCTATAAGGGCACATTTTGGCAACTCAATTGGTGTCGTAGATGAGTAATTTTTTTGACTAAAGTTCTGAAATTGCCAAAGACTTTTTCGTCACGCATCTATTGCAACATGTTGGCAATGCGGTGGTTTGAGTCGCTGAAAAGTTTTGGAGACTCTCTTATGCGTTGGCAAAAGTTTCTTTTCTTATAGTGTTTCCGAGAAGGTCCATCCTAAGGAAACAGCTATAAAAGAGTACCAAGATGTAGAGAACATGAAATTAAAAGAACTAATTAAGTCAATTCATGATTATGAATTAAAATTAAGAGCTACAAATAAAAAGAAAGGTATTGCACTCAAAGAAGGAGAATCTCCTGATACCGATGAAGATTCCAATGAGGAATTTGCAAAGGTTGCAAGAAGATTCAAGAAATTCTTTAAAACTAGTTACTAGGGATTATAAGAAGAAATAACCAAGGAAACCTATATCAAACTTTAAGAGAAAAGAAACATCTAAAGATGAATTATATGTTATGAATGTAAGGGCCAAGGTCACTTTGCCAAGAACTGTGCTAAAAATAAGAAAAAAAAATCTAAAAGCAAAGCAATGGCTGCCACTTAGGATGATGAGTTGGATTGTGAGTCTCAAATTAGTGAGAAAGATACTTCTTTAGGAATCAAGGCCTTCATGGATTTTGATACACCCTTAGACTCACTATCCAATGTAAGTGAATCCGAAAGTGGGAATGAAGAGGAGGATGAGGATGAAGAAGACATCCAAGAAGCCTTTGATAAACTCTTCATTGAGAGTGTGGATTTGGCCAAAGCTAACAAGAGATTGAATAAAAAAAATAAGGAATTGACCAAAAATTCAAAATCCTTGGAGGATACTATTTCACAAATTCAACAAAATCCTCCTAAAGATCTAGGAAATGAAAAGGAAGTAGGCAATGAACATACAATTTTTTTTTGGAGAAAAAGAAAAATTTTGTTATAAAGTGAAGAGTCTAGAGACAAAATTAAGTGAACCTAGGATGATACTCAATATAGAAAAAGAAAATGGATAAGAAGAAATTAGTTGAAGACCATGCAATCTTAACCAAAAAGATTCTAGAGTTTGATGAGGAAGTAATTAAGAATTTAAAGGTAGATAAAATCATGTAGACCTTATATGTGACAAACTTTCTAAGAGGTCTATTGAACTTCTTAACCAAGTGCATGAGCTTGAAGAACATAAAAAAGAGGTCAATAAGTCTTCTTTCTCAAGGAGGTGAAAAACTTGAGAAAATGCTCACTATGGCAAAGAATATGGTGATAGAAGTATTATTGGATATGATTCCATTGATGCACCCACTCACCAAGGGTTAATGAATTCCTTTGTGAAAGCTAAAGGAAAGGCTAACGCCCCTCCTCAAGCTCTAAAATGAAAGTCTAAGACCTACAATGAAAGGTTATCATCTTCCTACAAAGGTCAAGTTCCCTATAAAAATTCTAAGGAGATTGGGAGAAGGAAAAACTCTTCCTTTAAAGGAAAGGCCAAAGACACATCGCATGCATCCACTTCAAAATCTAGGATGTCCTATGCCAACAAACCACATTCTTTCTTCAAAGGTAAAACACCCATGTATAGTGAAAGAAGAAAGAATACTTGGTATGACCAATGTTATTCCTATAAGAGCAAAACTCGCATGTATCAAGAAACAAGAAGGAATACATGGTATGACCAAAACCAAACCTCTACATGTAAACGACCAGAAATCACTTGTTTCTATTGTGGGTTGTTTGGTTATATGAAAGTGGATTGTAGGAGGAGATTAAATGACTTAAAATCTCAAAGATTTCAAAATATAAGGAGGAAACAAAATAAAAAGAAACTTAGGAAGAGAAATTATTTTCAAAGAGTTTAAAATGAAAATCTTGAAAACAAGAAAAAGATGGCCCTACCCAAGCAATCTAAGACCAAACAAATATAGGTCAAGAAAACTTGGGTAAAGAAGGATGACCTTAAAGGTCTTACCATTCATACGACTTTAAAAATCAGGAACACAACAAGGTGGTACCTTGACAGTGGTTGATCCAAACATATGACCGATGATAGGTCATTGTTTACTCACCTTGTTGAAAAATAAGAGGGAAGTGTCACATTTCGTAATGGGAACTACACAAAAATTGTTGGTAAGAGAACTATGGAGGTACTCAAAATTCCTAAACTAAATGGTGTCCTTTATGTACATGGCCTCAAACACGATTTGATTATCATTATTCAAATTTGTGATAAAGGTTAAGTGATCTAATTTTTAAAAAAAATGTGAAATAAAGGACAAGGAAGGTAGAAAGTTAATTGTTAAGGGTATAAGGACAAGTGATAATTGCTATGTCATAGAACCGATCAAGGTTGATTCGGGAGCTTGTCTTATATCCTAATCCAATGAGACTAACTTAGGGCATCAAAGGTTAGGTCACACAACTTCAAGGTTCTTACTAGGCTGAGCCAAAAAGAACTAGTTAATGGATTACCTAGTTTAAATAATGTAGATAACCCAATTTTCAAAGAATGTCAATTGGGTAAACAAACTAGAGTCCCACATAAAAAGGTTAATCAAATTGGGATAACTAGACCACTAGAGCTCCTATACATTAACCAATCTAACTAGGACAGATAGTCTAGGTAGGAAGAGATATTTCTTTGTGGTGTTTGATGATTTCTCGAGATATACTTAGGTAGAATTCTTAAGAGAGAAGTTAGAAACCTTTGATGAATTCTTACATATTTGCAAAAGAACCCGAACTAAAAAGGAACTTACCATAAAGAAAATTATGAGTGATCATGGAGGAGAATTTGAAAACCTATGGAACCCTTTTGACACAACCTTTGAGATTGCTAGGTACTCAGATCCAGATTGGGCTAGAGATGTCAAACAATGGAAAACATGAGTAGAAGATGTTTTTATATCAGAAAAAGTCTTTTCTTAGCATAGGAAGAAACAAATCTCCATCATTATTGATTGCAGAAGCTGAGTACATTACAGTTGGAAGTGGATGCACTCATCTTCTTTGGATGAAACAAATGCAAAAGGATTATGAGTTGAGTCAGGACACAATAAGTCTATTTGTTGACAACAAAAATGCTATAGATATTTCTAAAAACCCAGTTCAATGCTCAAGTACAAAATGCATTGACGATCGACATCACTTCATTAGGTAATTGGTAGAAGAGAAGGTCGTATCCTTAGATTATTTGAAGACTGAGAATCAATTAGTGGACATTATCATAAAGCCACTTGATTCTAAGAATTTTGAATACCTTAAAGGACCATGTTAAGAAATGTATTGTCAATCCCATGGTCAAAACAAATGAGTTATAAAGTACTATGTCAAAGTCTGCTAAATAGTCCCAAGCTCACAAGGAAGAAGATAATAAAGGACTAAAGATCTGCAGACTAAGACAGTAACAAGTTAAAGGAAGTGAGGAACAAGACCAAGATTCAAGAAGAAGACTCGTTTTAAGGATGCCAAAGATTAAGCATATCAAGGACGAAAACTCAAGGGATGCTCATGACAAGCATAACCTCAAAAATACTCACACTATGTACAATGCACTAAAACTTTAGGAAATAAACTCAAGAGAGGAGTGTGAGGTAGTAAGATGGGTCTTAAGGTAGTGGTGTTGGTCCTAAAACAATGGGAGAAAAGGTACAGATCTCGTGATCGATCACGAATGAAATTTTAGGCCATTTTAAAAACTCTTGAGAGTTGTGATCCTAGAGCCCAATCGATCACACAATTATGATCAATCACAAAAAATGCGTGATCGATCACGCTTGCGAATCTCCAAAAAATCTAACTTATTTTTAGAGATTTCAATCTGAGAATTCCTAACACTTGTCCATTAGAAAATGTTCTAATTATATGGACTAAGACTAGATTTAGATCTATAAAAAAGGTAATAATACCCTAGATTCAATAGAGAGACATCAACGCAAAAGAAAAATTCTTGTTTGAAAAGTGTCGCTAGTTTGAAAGCCAAAAAGCCTAGAATCCTACTGAGTGAATGATCTTGAACTACTAAAAATCACTAGGTATGATCTCCCTCTAAGCTTCCTACATTAAATATCTAAACG
>JAOXJP010227864.1:0-11226 GCA_025762735.1 Platanus orientalis | reverse complement strand
ATATATATATATATATATATATATATATATAGAGAGAGAGAGAGAGAGACAGACAACTATCAGAATATAGAAGACAATGATCTAAAGGGGCAGACATTTAATGGACAAATCTTCAAGTCCAGAAATTCGATGTCAATGGTGAATCGACCATGAAAAGTGGAATCAACAGGCCATACAAAGTCTTCACTGGTCCGGAGAAGTCTCTCATGAACTGCAACACCAAGCAATAATGTGTTATCCACATCCAGTAATAATGTGTTATCCACATCCATACATTACTGCTTCTAAGATTTAACATGCATGGATTCTTTTTTCTTTTCTTTTTTTGATGGATTTAGGGTTTAGGGTTTAGGGAAAAGAGGGAAAAGAACAAGAGAAACAGAAAACAGAAAGAGAAGACAGAAAAGAAAAGAAAAATGAAAAAAATAGGGACATTCCCCTGAAAAAAGCCTACAAAGTGAAATCAGGATTAAAGCCCCCTATATACATGTATTCCCTATGAACTCCCTGTTTAGTTAAACCATCCGCTAAGAATTTGCCTCTTGGAATCCACATGCATGGATTCTTTTGCATGTAAAACTATGTGCTTGGATTTGTTATATTGGGCCAAGCAAATCGAAGGCTTTGTACTTCTTCTTTTTTTAAGAGAGAGATAATGCAAATTTATTCCCAAAGCAAAGGAGAAAACAAAACAAGAGAAAAGCAATTCACCAGGCCATTGAAAACAATAGCAAAGAACCATGTTTGGTAACCTTCCAAAGAATGCATTCTCTTTTTCTCATTTTTTGATTTTTAGAAGATTACCAAACACAACAGGAAAGTAAAAAATAAACTAAAAAGAGACTAAACAATCTCACTTCATGTAGCAAACCACTCTATCTCATAAAACTCAGCAGAGATGGACACCCAATCTAGGGAAAAGATCCTATGCGACCGCTTATGCCCTTGCTAACGCAGGACAGGGCTTGTCGCATGACACCTTGCACAAAAAATAGAAGAGGGAACCAAGTTAGCAGTCAGGGGTGTGGGTTACTTTTTGTGGGTCCCACACCTCTGGTTAGGTTAAACCAAAGAGAAAAAAGACAAAACCCTAATGTATTTAAGGCCCCCTTTATCTTCGTTAGCTCGACGAAGAAACCCTCAATTGTCGGCTAACGATTTCGGTAAGTTCTCTTCCGCCGGGAAACAGGACGACGAGACAAAGCAAATAAAAGAGAAGGCGACAAAACGAAACCCCAAACGTTCTCTTCCTTAGCTCTACGAGAAGAAATCCTCCCCTCTTCCTTCCTTCTCTTCCACCGCTCTATGACGAGACGAAACCCTATTGTTACTGATTTCCTAAATCGTTACCCTATGTGTTTAGCTCCCCCTTTAAAGCAATGCATACAAGATGCAAGCACAGATTAAGTGAAATCCCCTCTCCATATTCGGATTCTAATGAAAGCACAACTCGTAGCAATGCACCCATCCCAAATTCTTCAAGTTTGTTCGTGCAACATACATTAAAACATGACAACTCCTACCCGCAGAACCTGCATGCTTGATTAAGAGACAGTAAAGCAGAAGTTGCTGTAAAAATCCTCAATGGTATGGAAATGTGTGGTAGGAGAGATTATCTGCAGGGTGGGTCTTGAAATGCTCCAGATTTGGCGGCTGAGACTGGTCAAATGAGTTCTATGGTCTCAGGCTAAGTGAAACCACTTTTCTTGATCAGAGGCTGGTGGATTTCTTATGAGTAATGTATATAGGAATGACAGACAAAACTGGCAGTACCTTCTCTACTCCAAAATACAGAGGAGACAGTTTTATATACAAATTTAGTACGCCCAATTCACTTCTTTTCGAAGGTATCTCAACTGGGTTAATTTTCCTTTTTTTGGTTGTTCTAGACAAGAAGCAGCGAACCAATGAATCCTGAATTCCTGATCCTCTGTCGCCTCAACTAACCGAATGCTGGCAACAGACCGAGGGCCAACCAACTCATCAATCCAATTCCAAATGTTTCAAGTAGTTAACCATCCCTTGAATGAGCCATGTCCCAGCAGTCACAGATTCAGATTCAGAATCATTCATCAAAATATTAGTATCTAACACCCACTGTCAAAATTGTTGTTAAGTGATGAACAACAATCAAGGTCCACCTCTGTTATGCCTTATTATTTACCTTATATTAAACCTCCAAACTAGATTTGTTGATTAAGAAAACCTTAATTCTGATTGTTGTTTTGGGTATTATCTCCAGCAGTTTTCTGAGTAAAAACAGATCCATAAAGACTAAAGAGCACATGCAACAAGTAATCACAAGCTTGTGATTGTATGAACATGGCAAACACCAAATTCTTTAATCAAATATTTGCATATAACAACGGAACACTTCTAGCTTGTATGGGCTAGATAGCCTTGCTGTAACTACATAGATGACAGAATAGCTGAACCAGAAACTAAGAGAGAAACAAACTAAAGAACTGAACAAGGAAACCTTGATACACTCTTCTGAGAGTTCTTTTTTTTATTTATAGAATTCATATACAGAATTTCTCACATAACAAAAACTTAGTAAACCAGTTATAACAACCTAGCAGATTCGCTAGCTCTAACCATTATCTATTACACTCATGTGTTGAGATATTTTAAATCAAAAGAGGGCAGTGGCTGCCCTGTATCCCGAAATGAGAAACAGAGCAACCGCATCTCCTTCCAAGAACCCTGTTGTTTACATTTTTGTAATAACCTTGCTGACCTCTGTTTTCTGTTCACCTGAAAAACTGAATCGTAAACCAATTTGGTTCATTGAACTTACCCGTTACCTGCCATCTACACGGTATTCCATAACCATGAAAACCCACAGCCGCGCAGCAGCTGAGGTGCTGAAGTGGTCAACAAGTTTTGGCCAGATACCAAAGGGTTGGCGGATGAGTATTCTCCCCTCCCCACACCCCCCCCATAAAATGAGAACATGGGTGAGAGGAAGAGGTGTGTTACTTGGGTGCTGCTGAAGAGAGTTGTAGATAGAGTTTTCTGTTGTTGTGAAGTTCTTAAGGAAGGTTGTGTACCAAGGACCTCTCTCTGAAGATTAGCAAGATATTTTTCTTGCTTTACGTGTTCTTGTTCCTCTCTCTCTTTCACTCACCACTTCCCTCACTTCCACTGTCACTACTTTCACCATCATTTCATTTACCACTTGACTGTTGAGAATTCACTTTGGCTTGAGGTCTCTAGTCATATACTCATCTTTGTGACCATTGAGAACTCGGCTTTGGCCTTGAGGTCTCTGGTCCTCCACTCCTCTTGAGAGAACAACATCTCAAAGAGTTGAGGTAACTCGATCTTGGTGTTGTGAAAACAGACCAAGAATCTTAAGCATACTCTTCATTCAAGCACTAACAAAAAGTTATGCTACCAAAATTTTGATAAAACTAAGACACAGTGATCCTGAGCTTTAAGTAACGGCGAAGGCTTATTCGTCTCTGTCAGAGAGTGCAACTCCATAGAGAGATAAGGGTTCTACCTGAGTGAGATTATATTCTGGAGTTAGCTTGGTCAAATCCCTTGCACATTATTGGGAGACCTCGACTATCTTCAAAAAACGTGAAAACGGCACATTCTCTATCTCGAATGAATCAGCATTTAACTTAACTTCAGAAAATTCAAAATTTGAATTTTTGTGAACATTGAATGTGAACAGTGAAAATGAACAATAAATGTGAATAGTGAAAATGAATAATGCCCGATGAACAGTGCACAAAAGAACAGTGCTTGGTGAATAGTGTGCAAATGAATAGTGCACATGAACAGTCACAGTGAATAATGCACGAATGAATAGTGAGCATGAACATTCACGGTGAATAGTACACGTGAATCATGAACAGTATGCGAATGATGAACAGTGAACAATGAGCGAATGATGAATAGTGAACAACGAATAATAAAAAAAATTAATTTTAAATTTTTTATTTAATTCCCCATCCACAAAAGTCAATAATTTGAAAATATGTCTACTCTTTTTGTGCAACGAGGGACCTTTTACTTTGAATCTACCCGATTCAATGGAGAAAACTTTGAGAGATGGGAAGAAAATATTGAGTTCACATTGAAACAATTGAATATCCACTATGTGTTAACGGATGCACCTCCATTGATTTCATCTGAAGATGAAGCAACACTTGATGAAATTAATATCACTCTTGAGACAAACAGGAATTGGGATGCAGCCGACTACAAGTGCCACCATATGATTTTGGAGACGCTTTCTGACAGTCTCTTCAATCAATTCGTCAAGAAGACTAAGATTGTAAAAGAACTGTGGGATGTCATAGTTATGGTCTTTAAGGGTGAAGCTACTAGGAGCAAGAAATTCAGTATACAGAGTTACAGAAAATACAAGATGGTGGATAATAAATTAGTTTTGGAGCAGGCCAAGGATTTTTCAGAAGATTATCGATGTCATCACAACTGTAAGGATGTTTTCAAACCCTATATTTCATGTAAATGGGTTGATTTCCATATTGCCTCCATCATGGCAAGATTACAAGATCAAACTCATGCATGGAACTGAGGACATGGATTTTGACACTCTGATGAATCACTTTCGAGTGGAGGAGCTGGCAAAGAAGAAAGGAAAGAAGCCAGAGCCAACTAAGAAGGCTTACGTTATTGAAAACAAGCCTAAAGGCCGATTCTCTCCAAAGAGAAAAGATTTGAAGAGGACTAACAAGGGTCGTAAGAAGCCCTATGAAAGGTACTATGAAGAGACAGGGACTAGGATGTACTGCTACATTTGTGGTAAGACAGGTCACCTGGCAAGAGCCTGCCGCTAGCGTAAGCATGACGATGATCAACGTAGCAAAAAGAAGAACAAAGACAAGTGTAAAGTCCAAGATGATGAACTTTCTACTGTTGTAACTGAGGCTAACATGGCAGAAGAGGAGATTGATTGGTGGATCAACACCGGTGCCACTAGGCACATCTGTGGCAATCGAACATTGTTCACTACCTATCAAATAATCAGGAAAGGTATGAACATGTTCATAGGAAACTCTTCATCCTCCCAAGTCATCAGAAAAGGCACAGTAGAACTGTGGTTTACCTTTGGGAAAACAATCACCCTCAGAGAAGTCCTGCATGTCCTAGACATTAGAAAGAATCTCTTCTCTGGATCGCTGTTGAGCAAGCATGACTTCAAATTGGCGTTCGAGTCTGATAAGTTTATACTCACCAAGAACAAAATATTTATAGGCAAAGGATTTACCAAATTTGGAATGTTCAAATTTAATGTTATGAATGAAATGTCTTCTACTTCTGCTTACTTGATTGAGTTTTCTGAATTGTGGTATAGTAGATTAGGTCATGTTCATTATAACAAGGTCAAGCACATGTCTAATTTGGGACTTATTAACAATCTCGCTGATACAAATAATGAGAAATGCATTGTGTGCAGCAAATGCAAAGTCACATGCACATCATTCAAAAGTGTGTAGAGATCACTAAAAGGGCTAGACCTAATACATACCGACATTTGCGAGATGATAGATACTCTGTCTAGAGGGGAAAAAAGATACTTTATAACCTTCATCGATGATGCATTCAGATACACTTACATGTACCTACTAAGAAATAAAGATGAAGCGTTTGAGAAGTTCAAATCTTATAAAGCTGAAGTTGAAAATCTCTTTAACCTAAAGATCAAGGTATTGATATCTGACAGGGGAGGTGAATACAAGGACTCTGAATTTATTAAATTCTGTGAAAACTGTGGTATCCATAGAGAGACATCAGCACCTTACACTTGGTAACAAAACAGGATAACAATGAGAAAGAATCACACATTAACTGAAATAGTCAACACCATGCTGATAAGCTCTGGTTCATGCTTGAACCTGTGGGGTGAAGCATTACTAATTGCTTGTCATATTCTGAATACAGTTCCTCAAAAGAAACTTGAGATTACTCCATATAAGATATGGAAAGGAAGGAAGCCCAATTTGAGTTACTTCAGAACATGAGGATGTTTAGCTCAAGTGAAACTACCATATGAGCATACCTCCAAGGTTAAACCACGAGGAACTGATTGTACTTTCATTGGATACTCCATGACAAGCAAGGCCTACAGATTTATGAATTTGGAGACTCCTAATCCGCACACCATTGTTGAATCCACTAATGCTGAGTTCTTTGAGAATGTGTTTCCCTTACGGAAGACCTCAGAAATAATGGGGGTTAATGTCGTAAACTCTAAGAAAAGAGACAGAGCAACTAAGACAACTCTGCCTCTATCGTGAAAAAGTATTAGGAAGAGGAAGAAAAAGGACTTTGGTCATGATTTCTCTATTTCTGTTGTTGAAGGAGACCCGCTCTCCTATGATGAAGCTATTAGGTCATAGATGCTATGTCCTGGAAGGAGGTGATTGAAGAAGAAATGCATTCCATAATGTCAAACAACACATGGATTCTGGTGGATCTCCCTCAAGGGTGCAAGATAATTAGTTGTAAGTGGATATTTAGGAAGAAGCTTAAACCTAATAGCTCAATTGAGAAATACAAGGCCCACTTAGTGGTCAAAGGGTTCAAAGAGAAGAAAAACTTTGACTACTTTGACACCTATGCACCTATTGTGAGAATCTCAACTATTAGGTTGTTGTTGGCTATGGTTTCTATAAAGAACCGGATCATACATCAGATTAATGTAAAAACTGCCTTCCTAAACGGCCAATTGGAAGAAGAAATCTACACGGATCAACCCGAAGGATTTGTTATGTCTGGACAAGAGAAGAAAGTGTGCAAGCTAATAAGATCCTTGTACAGACCGAAGTAAGCACTTAAGCAATGGCACGATAAGTTCAGACAAACACTCATCGGTAATGGATTCACATCCAATGATAGAGACATGTGCATTTACTCCAAGATTAAAAGAGAGTCATGTGTGATAATCAGTCTCTATGTGGATGACAAACTCATCTTCGAAACTGATGAATATTGTGTCAATGACACAAAGATGTTTCTATTATCTATGTTTGACATGAAAAACCTAGGGGTTGCTGAAGTGAGTCTTGGAATCAAAATCATTCAAGATGATAAAGACATTGTGATTTCACAATCCAGCTACATTGAGAAGGTTTTTAAGAAGTTTGATATGTTTGAGACTATTCCAGCATCTACCCCAATGAATCCTAACTTTAAGCTGATGAATAACACAGGGAGTCGAGTATCACAATACAGATACTCATAGATTATCGACTGCTTAATGTACGCCATGTACTGCACTCAGCTTGATATCACCTTTGCAGTAGAGATGCTTAGTAGATATACTAATAACCCAAGAAATATGCATTGGAATACATTGTATATAGTTTTACGGTATCTGAAAGGAACCATGAACTATGGAATTCGCTACAGCAAGGATCCCATTGTTGTCGAAGGACACAATGATGCTACTTGAAACTCTGATCCAGATGATTCCAAATCTGTGACTGCTTGGATTTTCACCCTAACAGGAAGTGCGATCTCTTAAAAATCCAAAAGACAAACATGCTTGACTCATTCTTCAATGGAGCCAGAGTTTATAGCATTGTCTTTGACAGGAGAAGAGGCAGAGTGGTTATGAAATGTCCTAGTAGACGTACCAATATGAGACAAGCCTATGTCAGCCTTAACCATCTACTATGACAATCAAGCTGCAATCTTTAAGGCGAACAACAAGAATTATAATGAGAAATCCAATACCGTATGCCTGAAGCACAATCATGTGAAGGATCTTATCGCTAACGGCATTGTGGCTGTACAGTATATGAAGTCCAAGGAGAACTTGACATACCCACTCTTAAAAGGCCTGAGTAAGGAGTTAACCTCTAGTACATCGAGGGAAATGGGACTTGAAAGCTTGTAAGGTGTATTTTGATTAGACACTTAACCTAACTGCTCAAGGTTTAATGGAAAACCAACCTAATAGCTCAAGGTTCAATGGGAAAACATGTTAAATGTATCACCCACTTGTAAGCACAAATTTCAGTTAATGAAATATGTCTCTTCCTATGGTGAGCCTATAAATGCAATTCTTGTGGATTGATGTGTGGTTCTTACAGAAGGTATTTCCTGTAGAACATGTGTTTGTTACCTGTGAGTTAAACTCATAGATGATGGAAGATGAGAATGCGAATCTTTTAATGAGTTCTATAGACGTAGATTCGGTTGGGGTTTACAAAAGCTCTTGATAGAAAACTGATCCATCTGAGTGTAGGCTGGTCACTTCCTATAAGACTTAGGCCGTTTCTAGAGCACTTCAGTAAACTGCGATATAGCAAGACCTTAAATGTTAATCTAATTATAAAAAAATGAGTAAAGCCTTGTTGGGAGGACTACATGTGTGACAAGTCTTAGCTGTCAGAAAACTTAATTCAATGATTTATCCACTGACATAATTCAGACATGTTAATGCCTGTCTACAATACGTAAGGGTTCAAGGTTTATGCCACATTTACTTATGCGTGGGGACCTCACTTAAAGCCTGTTACAAAACCACTAAATATTTGTTTAAAATTAGTGGGGGATTATTGAGATATTTTAAATCAAAAGAGGGCAACGAATGCCCTATTTCCCAAAACAAGAAATAGAGCAACCGCATCTCCCTCCAAGAACCCTATTGTTTCCATTTTCGTGATAACCTTGCTGACCTCTATTTTCTGCTCACCTGAAAAACTGAATCGTAAACCAATTTGGCTTATTGAACTTACCCTTTATCTGCCATCTACATGGCATTCAATACCATGAAAAACCACAGCTGCACACAGCGGTTGAGGCACTAAAGTGGTCAATAAGATTTGACCATATACCAAAGGGTTGGCGGATGAGTATTCTCCCCCCTATAAAATGAGAACGTGGATGAGAAGAAGAGGTGTGTTACTTGGGTGCTACTGAAAAGAGTTGTAGAGAGAGAGAGTTTTCTATTGTTGTGAAGCTCTTAAGGAGAAGGAAGGTTGTGTACTAGGGACCTCTCTCTGAAGATTAGCAGGATATTTTTCTTGCTTTATATGTTCTTCTTCCTCTCTCTCTCTTTCACTCACCACTTCCCTCACTTCCACCATCACTACTTTCACCATCACCTCACTTACCACTTGATTGTTGAGAACTCGCTTTGGCTTGAGGTCTCTAGTCACGTACTCATCTCTGTGACCATTGAGAACTCGGCTTTGGCCTTGAGGTCTCTGGTCCTTCACTCCTCTTGAGAGAGCAACATCTCAAAGATTTGAGGTAGCACGATATTGATGTTGTGAAAACAGGCTAAGCATCTTTAGCATACTCTTCATTCAAGCACTAACAAAAAGTTATGCTGTCAAAAATTTTGATAAAACTAAGACATAGTGACCCCAGGCTTTAAGTAACGGCGAAGGCTTATTCGTCTCTGCTAGAGAGTGCGACTCGGTGAGAGACAAGGGTTTTACCCAAGCGAGATTGTATCCCAGAGTTAGCTTGGTTGAATCCCTTACATATTATTGGGAGGCCTCGACTATCTTTAAGAAACGCGAAAATGGTACATTCTCTGTCTCGGGTGAATTAGCATTTAACTTAACTTAAGAAAATTCAAAGTTTGAAATTTTGTGAACATTGAATGTGAACAGTGAAAATGAATAGAAAATGTGAACATTGAAAATGAATACTGCCTGATGAATAGTATGCGGTAAATAGTGCGCAAATGAATAATGCACATGAACAGTCTGTAGTGAATATTGCATATGAACAATTGCGGTAAATAATGCATGAATGAATAGTGAGCATGAACATTCGTGAGGAATAGTGCGTGTGAACCGTGAACAGTGCGCGAATGATGAACAGTAAATAGTGCACGAACGATGAACAATGTGCGAATGATGAATAGTGAATAGTGAACAGTAAAAAAAATTTAAAAATATTCTTTTTATTTGATTCCCCCTCCACAAAAATCAACATCATGCTCTTTACCCAACTGCTCCAACTGGTCTTCTTTAACCGTTAATAGGCGAACTACTTCACCTTAACTTTTTAACCATAATAATTGTCACCACTACACCAGTATCTAATAGTTATATATACATTGCATCTACTATGTTCATTTCTTATTTCTACCCATCAAGGCACTGTATAAGCTACAAAACCAACAATGAGGTAAAGATTTAGGAAATCAGTACTAATAGGAGTTTTGTCTCATCGTAGAGCGACAGAAAAGAAGAAAGAAAGAGAGGAGAATTTTTTCTTGTCGAGTTAAGGAAGAGAACGTTTGGGATTTCGTCTTGTCGTCTTGTTGCCTTCTCCTTTATTTTCTTTGTCTCGTTGTCCCATTTCCCGGTGGAAGAGAACTCACCGAAATCATTAGCCAATGACTGACTATTTCTTCGTCAAGCTGAAGAAGATAGAGGAGCCCTCGAATACATTAGGGTTTTGTCTTTTTTCTCTTTAGTTTAATTTAACCAGAGGTGTGAGACCCACACACTTGGCTGCTTCCTTGGTTCCTTCTTCTATTTTTTGCGCAAGGTGTCATGCGACCAACCCTGTCTTGCGTTAGCAAGGGCTTAAGTAGTCGCATAGGATCTTTTTCCTTCCTTGGTTCCTTCTTCTATTTTTTGTGCAAGGTGTTATGCGACCAACCCTATCTTGCGTTAGCTAGGGCTTAAGTAGTCGCATAGGATCTTTTCCTAAGTAGAAGAGAGAGGACCGGAGAAAAAACATAGGAATAAAAGGGGGCAAAACAAACTTGGAGACATAGTTTTGAAAATCACACCAGATTAGGCGATGCATCCTCGTTTGACCTAAACCAGCACCTTAAACGATTTTGTAAAACCTTATTCTGCAAAAAACCACATGTAGTTGGCAAAGCTGACCAAAACCGATGAAAACTAATCCGTTTTTTTATGAATCCAATTCTCATAAAACCAATCGATTTTTATTTTTCAACAAATTAAGAGAATTTTTTTTTTAGAAATGTGTCTTTCCAAATTCCAATCCCACTTTCCATGAATTGTTTTTATTTTTTGGTTTGTATCACGTTTGTTGTCATGTCTAGAAATTAAAAACCCAATCATAAGCCTTCTAATTTATTATGATTTTTTTTTGTATTTTATTACACTTTATTTCTATGAAATAAGCAACAGTTAGATCATGTAAACCAACAGTCAAACCTGGTTGGACCTAAAACACCCATCTTACTGGTTCAATAGCCGGTCAGGTTCTCAAAACTATGCTTGGAGATGAGGGAGATGG